>APFE031209355.1:42513-74026 GCA_000404065.3 Pinus taeda
GTTTCGTCCTCTTACCACCAGAGGGGAAACTCACCCGATTCTGCTTCCCATATACACAATTTCACAGAAATCAAAATTCAGAGAGCTATTACTCATACCTTCTACCATACCTTTACCATGAAGTATTCGAAGGCCCTTCTCTCCAATATGTCCAAGCCTTTGATGCCACAACATGGTCTTCTCTCCAGAGACCACTAGATTTTTTGCTCCATTTTCAGAAACCATAGAACTATTGCACCCGTCAACAACAATGCTACCTTGCAGCTTGTACAGAGTTCCATATGAACTACCTGCATAAATACCAGTGCTCCTCGAACCATCTTGTAGGTATCCTTCTCGAACACTGTCTTTACACCTGCATCATCCAACTTGCTTACAGAAATCCGATTTCTAGCCAATGCAGGAATATGCAGAACACCCGGAAGGGTTCTAACTCTTCCACCTTGCAACTTCAACTTTACTTTTCCGCGACCAATGATTCCAACCTTCCTATCATCTCCTAAGAAGACATCACCACCATCGTATTTCTCATACTCCCAGAACCACTCTCTATGGGGAGTGAAGTGAAAGGATGCATCTGAGTCAATTAACCATGCCTCATGATCTACATGTGTACTTGAAGAAGCTAAGTACACATCCCCACCTTCATCTGAAGTGGTTTTTGCCTCTGCAGAAGGAGCATCATCAGATCCCTTTCCTTTATCAGGAGCTTTAGATTTACAATCCCTTTTGAAGTGCCCCTCCTTTCATAATTTCTAGCACACCACCTTTATAGGTTTTCCTGGAGATTTAGATCTACCTCTAGATTTAGATCTCCCACTCGTGACTTAATTTTTTTTCTCTTCTAGGACCATCCTCGTACAGACAAGGCATCACCATTCTGGTTGTCCATATTTTTCCGTCTCATTTTCTCCATCAACAAGGCTGAGACTATTTCATCAAACTGCAAAGTAGTTGCATTGCTACCTATTGTAATAACCAGACTATCCCACGAATCTGGTAGAGAACAAGACAAATTGATGCACTTATCTTCATTTGAAATTTAATATCAACAGATGATAACTGACTTACCACAGTGTTAAACGAATTCAGATGCTCTGTCACTGAGTCTCCATCTTTCATCCTCAGGTTATATAGCTTTTTCCGCGGGAATTGTTTATTCACTAGAGACTTAGATTGGTACAAAGTCCCTAACTTGTCCCATAGAGCCTTTTCCGTAGCTTCCCTTGATACATTCAACAATACTAAATCTGAGACACACAATCGTATTGTGCTCTTTGCCTTCCGATCCAACTTCTTCCATTCTTCATCGATCACTCCTATTGGTTTAGTACCTAGATCTACCGTGATCCACTGATCTTTATCCACCAACAGATCCTCCATCTTGAGTTTCCACAACTCAAAACTCTGACCAATGAACTTCTCAATCTTTATCTTTCCGCTGCTCGCCATCTTCTTTCACCACCAGAATCGATCTCGCAGATCTCCCACTGAACAGGGTCTACCACAGGCCCGGGCGAAACCCCTCAGCAACAAAGGCATCCGCTTGAAGCCAAAAAAGCTCTGATACCAAATGTAGGTTTTAACCCTATACAGAAATTACCTGCATACGAATTCTAAAACAAAGAAAATAAACAATGCGAGAGCATAACACATAAAACACATATGCATAGATATTTTCCCCTGGATCCCAAAACCGAGACTACTAGCTCGATTTTTCATTATGTTCCTTTCAATGTTACAATACATATTTATACATGCTAAAGCATCCAATACCATGGACTGAAAACCATAAGTAGGTTTGCCCAACCTAATATAGGGTCCAAAAAAAAAATTCCTAGGGTGCTGCCGCAGACCCCATAGAGGGGGGCTACCCGCCCCCCTCAAACCCCCCGAACAGGGGGGCTGCCGCCCCCTCACTGCGCAATTGGTGCAACGAAGGGGGGGCTCTGCCACCCCTCTAACCCCCCGGCTCACTACGTAGGTTAGTCATGGAAAGAATATAACACAACCCAACACTATCAACATGTTGAAGATGATCCTTCCAAGACTTGTTGTAGATTAGTATATCATCAAAATTGACTAACACAAATTTTCTAAGGAAGGGTTTGAAAATGGAATTCATTAAGCCTTGAAATGTGGAAGGTGCATTAGTAAGGCCAAAAGGCATGACCAAAAATTCATAATGACCTTCATGATTTCTGGATGTTGTTTTCGGAATGTCTTGATTCTTCATTCTAATTTGATGATATCCTGACTTAATATCTATCTTGGTGAAGTAAATTTCTTCATTTAATTAATCCAACAATTCATCAATGATAATAATGGGAAATTTGTCTTTAATAGTGAGCTTGTTGAGCTCCCTATAGTTCAGACATATATGCCATTCTCCATCCTTCTTGTGCACCAATACTATTGAAGAAATGAAATAACTTTAGCTAGGTTGAATTATATTGGAATCTAGCATTTCTACAACCATACGTTCAGTTTCATCCTTTTGGGGATAGGGATATATGAAATGCTCGATTTTTGGAGGAACAATTCTTGGAATAAATTCAATAACATGATAATAATCATGAATAGGTGGGAGGCCTTTGAGTGTCTCGAATACCTTTGAATGATTGTCTAAGAATCTTTGGAGATCTATAGAAATGGATGATTTCAATGTTTTTTCTTCAATATATTTGTCATTCCATTAGAGCTTATTATATTCCCTAGTTTCCTTGTGATTCCCCTTAGTTCAATTTCCTTCCATTCCTAGGAAAATTTCAAGAAAAGTTATTGAAAATTGAAAACTATCATCCCCAAAGATTGTAACCATTAGACTCCTAATACAACATCAACACTTGATCCAGGTGGCTCTAGAAATGATCAAAAATTAAAAGGTGACTCGTTATTATGATTCTGGTGACGTAGATGACACTCAAATCTAAGTATGCATGGCCAACTTATGGTTGTTTAGTGTTTGACACAATAGGGAAACAAAGGATGCCATAGTGTGGCACATGGCATCCCAGTCAGTAGGTTGGAACATGACGTAAATGGAAGCCCATCATATATTGACATTTGGTGCTCAATCATTGGATCTTTGCTCCTACAAAAAGACAGAAAAAAATATACAATAATTCCATAAAAAGACAAAAGAAATAATATTAAAATATAACCATATAAGGAAAAAACCATATAAAACAAAAAAGAATGTATTAATATATTTTTATAACCATAAAATTCATTTTATGGTTTGGATTGGTTATATTATAAAATAAAAATTTAATGTGGTTATAACCACAATTCCAACATATGTAATCAAAGTTTATATGGTTATCAGCACATATAATATGGTTTTGTTTTTTTTAATTAACATATAACCAATGGTTTTTTGGCAATGGTTATAACCAACCAAACACCAAAAATCATATATATATTCCAATACTTGACCTCTAAGTTAAGGGGGGCTGGTGGGACTTGAACTTGTGTCGGTTAGATGGTCGACCAGCCTCACATGGCAGCTCCATAAATAACCTTACCAATATTCATGGCCCACAATTAATTAACTGTTGTCCATTTAAAAATGAACCAAAAATATGAATCTTGCCAATGTTTAAAATACACTAAACGACCGTGGTGGGAGAGGCCCACGGGCTTGACCGTGGGACCACTAGTTGACCATTTTTAACCCCCAACATGGCGCTAGCACATGACCTTTGAAAGCTACTCCCACCAAATACTATATGAACCCATTTTTACTATTGGACTGGGGAGTATGCATAGATACTAAAGGCTGAACCTTGATCCATCATGTAAATTGAGGCAGTGGAACCTTGACGCGGGGAATATGCAAGGAATTTGAAAGATTCTCTTGGAGGCTGATTTTTGATAGAGGCAAAATTATATCAACTTTCTCAAATTTCCACAAGGAATGTGATGGTGTAATCAGTTTCCTCATATGAAAAACAAATCTTCAATGAACATGTAGGGAGGAATGTTTGTGGAATCATGAGGAATCTAAAGGATTCCCTTGGGGCCAATTTTTCATATTGACATAATCATGCTAGATTTATACTCAAAGTGACCATAATTTCGCCAGGGGTTTCATGTTGTGATTGGTTTTTGGATCTGAGAAATAGATATTAAGTGATATTACATAGAGGAAGCTTTGTGCAATTATGAGGAATCTAAAAAATTCCATAAGGGCCGATTTTTGATAGTTTTCGAACCAGACTGACTACTAAAACTAGTCAGTTTTTCATGAGTGCAGTGGTGAAGTCAGATTTGTCATCTAAGAAGTAAAAATATATTCAACCATCAAGAATGAATATTTAGGGAATCTTTAAGATTCCCGAGGGTCCATATTTCTCTGGTGCTAGAAAGGGGTCACGTTTACAGTCGTTTGACACGATTTCACATTAGGAACTCAATGGTGCAATCTATTTCTTTAGCACAGGTGTGCATTTTCAGCCCAACCCCCAAAATGGAGGTATAAGGTGCCTTTTGTACATGCATGTAATTTTATTTTGTTGTTAAATATTAATGAAAGAGGCCTTCCCACTTTGAGCAAGGCCCAAGGACGTAACCCACACTGGGTGAACTCCGTTATCAACCTGTTGTGTCTTGTTTCTCATTATTCCTTTTTCATTTATGTTAATGTATATGTATACATATTATGGTTACATGCTCTTTTATATGTGATTTTGAATGCATCAATGAAGTAAAAAAAACCAGATCAAGTTTGGTATTAGAGCAGGTCTTCTATTGATGTGAATTGCAAGTGTATGATAACCAGGGGAAAGATCAAAAGAGGTGAAGGAAAACTTAATTCCTTTGATCTAGAAGCAAAGCATGCAACACAAAGAAGGAAAATGGCAGATGAAGTTGCTTGGTTGGAGGAATAGTGAACTTATTGTAAGGTCTTCTATGCCATGGTAGAGAAAGTGGACAAATTGTTTGTAGAATATGAGAAGATAATGAAGCAAGAGAAGAAAGAACCAGATGATCATGCCTCAGTAAATCATGAATTTGGAGGAGAAGATTCCCCTCCCTCTCCGTCCTCTAGTGAAATTTCTTCTTCTTCCTCTTCTCATCGTTCTAACATGCATCATGGGAATGCATTTAAGAAGCCATTTTTAAAATTGGATGTCAAGTTTGATTTTCCTATGTTTAGTGGAGAATCTAATGTAGAAAAGCTTGATAACTGGATTAGATAGGTTGAAGTGTATTCTTGAATACAACGAATCAAATTGGATTAATCCAAGATCCAACTAGCATCCCTTTGATTGACTAGCATTGCTTTTGTCTAGTGCGAAGGAAAACTACAAAAAGGTGGTAAGAGTAGTCATAAACATATTTCATCTTGTTCTGAGTTCGTTTCTACTTTAAGAGGAAGGTTTTACCCATTGGGTTACAGATATAAGGCCATGATGGAATTGAAACATTTGAAACAAAGTAAAGGTCCAATTGTTCAAAATTTTACAGAGGAGTTTAGGAAAATAACATTAGCATTGAATGTTCCACTAGACACTTTTGAGACATTGATGAAAAATATTGGCTATTTTCATAGTTATTTGCATCATTCATTGTTATTATTTGAAACTAAAATGCTTGATGAAGATAGTGTGAAGTTTTTACATCTTGAAAGGAGGGAGAAGCATGAGTAGGAAGACCGCCCAAAGTGGACATAAATATATCAAAGAAAGGAAGTAAATCCATCTTGTGTTCATTGTGAAAAAGAAGGGAATGATGGGAAATATTACTAGAAATTTCATCTAGAATTGAGGCCAGAGAGGAACGACAGAAAAGAGAAGCAAAAGACAGTTGCAACAAGACCAAGAATTTGAATCAGAGGATGATGAGAAGATCACAAGTTCGAGATTTGTGGGTGTTGGACCAATTGACTTGGGATCATACTCAGGTGATGAAATGAAGATTGCAGCTCTTGGGATTACTAAAGATGAAGCTATTAGCTTTGATTCTAATTCGGGCAATCAGATAAATATTTCAAAAGATATTGTCCCAAAATGAGGAGGACACCAAATGTTGCATGGCTCCAAGAAATAGAAGAGATCAACCACATAATTCAAGTGGAGAATGGTGAACTAAAGGTACTCCCACAAGAAGCAGAGGAGGAAAACAAATGTTGCAACATCAATTACAAGCCAAGGAGGAGACCTTGGAAAAGTTGCAACATAACAACACTGAGGTAGAAAATGATTCTTCAATTTCAAGTTCTTTTTATGATGATGATTTTGCTACTTTTGAGAAACATACTAAAAGAATTGAATCAAAATTGTTGAAGAAAATGGGGTATCAAGGAAAGGGCCTTGGCATTAATGGTCAAGGAATTATGAATCCCATCAAAGTGGAGGAATAGCCTCATTATAAAAGACTTGGATATGACATAAAAGAGGTTGGGGAATGCTCCAAGACTACCAGTGAGCAACCAACGAAAGATGATGGAAGCACTTCATCACATTCCAGTGATAGTGAGGATTCCACACGCACTTATCAGACGCACACCAGGAATAAGTGTTGCAAGGTGATTCGAAAAGTTCGGAGGATAAAGAGTCATTTTAGTCACTACAAGGAGGATGGAAACCTGAGATCCATGTGTTAGATACTCCATGCCAAGGAAGCACCTCTAAGGGAACTGGCTGCCAAAAATGTTCAACAAGCAAATCTACCACAAAGAGATTGTTATGAAACCAACTCAAAAAATAGTAGAAAAGATATATGGACGACTTCAAAATCAACCTCTTCGAGGGGGAAACCTCCTTTAAATTACACAAATGAATAATTCTTGGATGATTCAAATGAAAAAAACCTCCTTTCTATTATAGGATTCTAAGGGGTCACAATATAATCAATGCCGATATAACAACAATAATAATAATAATTATATTCATTATTATCCAATTTTAAGGTCACGTCCAAGCCAAAAACGAAATTGGTGTATGAGACCCCCTTGTTTGTGGGGCAATGGACCCACCTCCATGCAACGATCTGACTGCTAAGTCTATGGAGGCATACATACTCTACCCCCCTCTAGTTTTGAACTTGTGACCTCTTAGGAGGAATAATGGGCTTCTATGGGGCATAATAATAACAATATGGGGACAATAGGGGCACAACAATAATAATAAGTTCTACAATGACAATATTAATGGGGGAATCACTAGTATTATAGGGACTTAATGTGCCCCTCTCCTTCAAAAAAGTGTTTTCCCCAACACTTGAGTAGTTATGGATGCTTCTGTATAAAATTCTGATCCTCCCATGTGGAATCTTCAGTGGGTAAGTTCTTCCACATGATGAGATACTCTGAAATTGATCGATTTTGTAGCGGGTGAGTTCTTATTTCTGTGACTGCTTTAGGTTCCAATATGATTTTTCCTTCCTCGTCAAGTTCTGGAAATATTGTTTAAACTGGGAGATTTTCACCTATAACCTTCTTTAAGCATGAAACATGGAAAACTTGGTGCACTCGGGAAGCTGCACGAAGCTCCAATTTGTATGCCATAGTACCAATCTTTTGCAACACCTTGTATGGACCATAATACTTTGGTGATAATTTATTATACTTCTTAGCTTGCTGGAGGGACATTTGTTGTGGTTGTAGCCATAGAAATACCTAGTAACCTACATCAAAACTTATTTTGTTGCGATTTTGATATGTCTGTTGTTTCATTCTATTCTGCGCTAAGGTGAGGCTATCCTTTAAGAGTTGGAGAACTTGTTTTTGATGCTCAATGTGATCGTCCATTTCTTGAACCTTAGAATTTTCTCTTAAGTATGATGTGATGGACGATGGATGATATCCATAAGTGCCATAAATGGGGTCATTTTTGTTGCAGTATGGAAGGAACTGTTATACCACCATTCAACCAGAGGTAACCATTTGATCCATTGTGTCTGTTTATAAGATACAAAGAAACAAAGATATCCTTCCAAACATCTTTTTACTATCGTAGTTTTCCCTTTAGATTGAGGATGATAATATGAGCTATGAGCTAACTGAGTACCTAGACAAGAAAATATTTATGTCCAAAAATTTCTTGTGAAAATGGTACCTTTGGCGCTTAGAATAATCTTTGGGTTTCCATGTAGCTTTTGAATTGATTCCATAAATTTAGTGGCTTCGGAGGTAAACTTGTGAGAAAATCCATTGAAACCTCCCCCCAACATTGACTTGGAATGGATAAAGGTTGTAATAGGCCTAGGGTATTAATTGTTTCAACTTTATTTTGTTGGAAAACCAAAACTTCTGCGAAATTTTTTTGAATATCATATTTAAGTCCATCCCAAAAAAAGTCCTTCTTAACCCTGTGGTAATTTTTTAAGAATCCTGAGTGCCCACCTAAGGGAGAGGTGTGAAATTCCATTAGAATATTTTGTTTGAGTTGAGAATTATTACATAGGTATAAGCGATCTTTGTACGATAATGAATCAATTTTCCACCTAAATGTATCAGATGTATTGGGATCTTGTTGTATCTTTTGAATGAGTGCCCACACTTCTTCGTCATTGTTCCATTCATCCCTTGCTTCATTTATCCAATCTGGTTGGATAATAGAAATGGTGCAAAGCAATTCTTCCACCTCCTCATCCTTTCTTGAGAGTGCATCTGCAACAAAATTTTTCTTCCCTTTTTTGTAGATGATTTCAAAGTCATAACCCAACATCGTTGTGACCCATTTTTGCTGCTCTTCTGAAGATAATCCTTGTTCTAAAAAGTATTTAAGACTATCATGATCCGTTTTTACCTTGGAGTGCCTTCCCATTAGGTAGGTTCGTCATTGCTTAAATGCATGTAGTATTTCCAACATTTCCTTCTCATAAATAGCTTTGTGTAAATACTTTCCTCTTATTGGGCAACTTTCGAAAGAAATGGATCTTTCTTCTTGCATTAGAACATCACCAACTCCATTTCTTGAGCATCACATTCCACAATAAAGGTTTTTGTGAAGTCCAACGTAGCTAAGGCCGATGTTTGGCACATTTCCTCTTTAAGATGCTCAAAGTCCTTTGTTTCTTCCGGAGTCCATGAAAATGCATCTTTCTTCAATAATGTTGTTAAAGGTGTTGCTATTCTCCCATAATTCTTAGCAAACTTGAGATAATACCCTATCAACTTGAGAAATCCTCGTGGATGATTTATGGATGTAGGGATTTTCCATTCATTAATGGCTTTAATTTTAATAGGGACTACCTTAACACCTTCATGAGATACAATATGACCCAGATATTCCACCTCTTGTACTCCAAAGAAACATTTGGAGCTTTTTGCATATAATTGTTTCTCCTCCAATAATTTGAGCACCCTTTCAACATGTTGAACATGATCCTTTCAACACTTGTTGTAGATTAGTATATCATAAAAAAATACTAACACAAATTTTCTAAGGAAGGGTTTGAAAATGGCATTCATCAAACCATGAAATGTATAAATTGCATTGGTAAGGCCAAAAAGCATGATCAAAAATTCATAATGACCCTCATGAGTTCTAAATGTTGTTTTCAAAATGTTTGCAATCTTCATTTTGATTTGATGATATCCTGAACAAAGATCCAACTTGGTGAAGTAATTTTATCCATGCAATTCATCCAATAATTCATCAATGACGGTATTGGGAAATTTATCTTTAATAGTGAGCTTGATGAGCTCCATATAATCTGGACACATGTGCCATGATCCATCCTTTTTGTGCATCAATATTGCTAGAGCAGAGAAAGAACTTTGAATAGGTTGAATTATACTAGCCTCTATCATTTCTGCAACCATAAGTTCAATTTCATTCTTTTGGGCATAGGGATACCTATAAGGCCTGATGTTTGGAGGAACACTTCCTAGAATCAATTGAATAGGATGATCATGATCATGAATAGGTGGGAGGCCTTTGGGAGTCTCAAATACCTTGGAATGATTGTCTAAGACTTTCTATAGATATGGGGAAATATATTATTTTGATGTCGGAACCTCTAGCTAACATAATTGTGCTATTACGCCTCGTTATTATTTCTTTTGAAGCTTTGCCATGCCACTAGAGCTGATTATCTTTCTTGGTTTCCCTGCGATACCCCTTAATTCAATTTCCTTTCCTTCCCAAAAAAATTTCAAGAAAAGTTCTTGAAAATTAAAGGCTATCGTACCCAAGGATTGTAGCCATTGGAATCCTAGTACAAAAGCAACACCACCCATTGGAATGGAAAGCATTGGGCTATTCAATACATATTCTCCCATGGATAGCTTGATATTATGGCACTTTCGAGAGCAATTTATGGTTCTTCCATTTTCAATCATCACTTGACACTCTCGTGCTTGATATAGGAAGCAATTCAATTCCTTGGCTATCTTACAATGAATAAAATAATGGGTACTTCCCGAATCAATCAACACTATTACCTTTTTCTTCTTGGTATGTCCTTCTATCTTGAGAGTTTAAGGAGTGATAATTTCAGCTAATGCATTACATGATATGGTAGGATTCATTTCTTCTTTCTCTAGGGTTTGTTCTTGGGGTATATCCTCTTCTTTTGACGTTTCTTGTTCCCTTTCTTTCTCCTTTTCACAATCTATGTAAAATAATTTCTTCTCAGCACACTTATGACCTTTAGTGTATTTTATATCACAACTTTAACAAAGCCCTTTTTCTCTTTTTTCTTCCAATTGTTGTGATGTCAACCTTGTAGGTTGTGGAAGGCTAGGGGCAACAACACTTACATCTTTATAGTTGTCAGTGGTAGGCTTCCTTATTGCTATAATTTCTCTATCATTTTCTTTCCAACCTAAATGCCTTATCCAATGAATCAGGTTCCCAAAGGTGAACCTCATGTTGGATGTTATCCTTTAAAGTCCCTATGAACACATCAATCCTATGCTCCTCTAGAATATCTTTTACCCTTATATTCAATATTTGGAAGTCCTCAATGTGCTCCATCATTTAACCCTTTTGTTTGAGATTTATCAATTAGATAAAAAAATTGTTGCTTTTTGTATCCTCATAATGTGCTATCATTTCTACTGTAAAAATTCCTTAAGCGAAAATTTGTTTATGAGAGAAAACCCATCAATATGATACAAACTGATTTGGTTCCAAATATAAAGTTTCAATGCATACCTTTTATGTGTTTGGCACATTATGGCGATCAAATTATTGTTCCATTTGTAGTATCCATGTTACGGGATCCTTTCCATCAAACTTACTCATATCAATCTTTGGAATATGGTGGGTCTTCAATCCAAATTTAGAGTCTATGAAATAATGATTAGCATTTCTTTTGTTCTCATCTTGAGTTTCATTTATTACCATTTGTCCATTAGTAATCATTTCTTGTAGCAACTTTGTCAAATCTATCATCAAATCTTCCATGTTGCCTTTAAGTTTTGCTTCTATACCATCCATATTAGCTTCCATGCCATCAATATTAGCTTCCAAACCATTCATATTAGCTTCCATTCTATTCATATTAGTTTCCATCCCTTTCTTTAAACCATCCATCTTAGCTTCTTTTACTTTTTGTGAGAGTGAAAATTGTTGCACTTGGTCTCATAATTTTGATATATCATGTTGCATTTGTTCCTCTTCTTCATGAGTCATGGTATAGCTTTCTGGTTGCTTACTAGGTGTTTCCATTTCCTTTCTTTGAGGAATCAATTAATGATAATTATGCCTCACTATGCCCTTTAAATCACTTAAAACTATTTTTTCAAACCAAACTTACAAAAAAAAAAAAAAAAACTACACACCTTTTTTTCCCTTTGTAGGAGCTCGATGCTGACTCTATTGTATGTCTATAATTTCAGATCTCCAAGGTCTAAAATTACGTCCCGTGGTAGAACATTGAGTCCTCTTTATAACCCCACTAGTTTGATCAATATTTTATTCTTCAAGAAAGATTTCTTCCATATTTCCCATGATGTCCTGATTATAGACTGGTTCAATAGAGTGGACTTGTATGACCTACTACATGTCACTGTTTTGACCTTCGGTCCTGAAAATGATACATAGAAAACTATAGTCCATATTGTTTCTATAACTTCTTATGAAATTGAAATACAATGCTCATAGAGAAAGTTATGACCATTTTCCCAAGGTCACATGTTTGGGATGTAATTCTGGAGCCTGCAAAAACCCTAACTTCCTTGGATCATATCTCTGAAAATATAGCGATAAAGATCAGAAATTTGGACCCAAGGTTCATCAAGATTTCAGCTCAAATTGGTTTTAATTTCATCTTTAGAAAAATCATAGAAAAAAAGTACAACAAAAATTCCACGATGATCTATTTGGAGCATCGAAGCCCTAGAATCTAAAGCTCTGATACCAAATGTTATGCAAGCATCTCACAAAATAGAAGAAAAGATAGATCAACGACTTCAAGATCATCCTCTTCGAGGGGGAAGCCTAATTTACATTACACAAATGAATAATTCTTGGATGATTCAAATGACAAAACCTCCTTTCTATATATAAGAGTCTAAGGGGTAACAATATAATCAAAGTTGAAATATCAATATTAATGTAAAGGCACAACAATAACAATAGTGGGCTTCTATAGGGCACAATAATAACAATATGAGGACAATAGGGGCACAACAATAAAAATAAGGGCTACAATGACAATAGTAATGGGGGAATCACTAGTATTATAGGGACCTAACACGGATGGCCCATTCACTTTGATGAGTGAGAGATGGTTTTACTAGATATAGTAGCTTGTCATGGCTACATTTTGTAAATCATGTGTTGTGATATAATTGTAAAAGTGATGATGTGGTTTCCATTGTGTATTAAAGAAAAGATGATGTTTTTGGCCTCTCTTTTTTTATAGTTTGGGTATTGGTTTCTATTAGGATGTTCACTTGACTAAAGAATGTGTCTCATAAACTCTTGGAATGTATGGGGATGCTTGGGTCATGATTAGTCATGTAATTGAACATGTATTTTGTAAATATTTTATTACAGGTGTGGTGCAGGTAAATTCTCAGTGCAAACACAAACAGTTCCTCTAGCCCGAGAGAGCGGGTCTAGAAACAAACAAACAATCTATGGAAAATCTCCTTAAGCTAGAATAAATTAAAAGGGCCTACCTATTAGAGCGCTATTATGCTTGGTGATGATCCTGCTTCCTCACTCTAGCCATATTCCATTTCCTTCCTTCGAGTACCTGAAACAAGAAAAAAACAATGACAACAAACGTGATAGCATACAATATTATATTCATCCTACTTAATAGGTCAAGGAACATTAAGCCATAAAGATGTAAAATGAAACTTCATGTAGGAAATCAATCAATAGTTGCATTTATATAAATCTGAAAGAGATTACAACCAGTGCTTGACGTTGTTGGTCTCCTCCGACATATCCAAGTTCCCACACTTCTGCTAGCACTTCATGGATAGCCCCAATAATGGAAGTTTTAAGGCCTCCTTCCCTCTAGTCTCAAACCAAACCAAAAGCACACTATTCTACCTAAATCACACACTAGAAAGCTACAAGCTATAGATGACTTGATTATCATTCAAACTCACTCAAAAAATAGCTTATCTTAGGAAAATACAGGTTTATATATCTTGGATGGATGGGAGATGGTTCCTCTCATCATGGGATAAGGTATTATATCTTGAGTTTCTTCCATCCTAATAGGGGAAAGGTGCCCAAACTAACTTCCTCAGCTCCATCTTGCCGAACCATCTACCAGACTTCTGTTACAAAGCTTCTAGAGATGGAAGCTTCGACTCCATATTTAAAAAACTTTCCAAAAGAGGATTGACGAAACTGAAAAATGGCTTAGTCACTTTTTACGATGCTAAGGCTAGTTTTAATCTTTGAAAATCAGTGGGAGGAGAAAACTGGGCAGTAGCATTAGTCTTGTAAATTGGGATAAAAGGAAGATTCTTGGGAAAAGATGCAAACAGAAATTATTATGCTCATGAAGAGGGACATACTGGAAGTTTCTTAATGATGGGAAAGCATGTCGAGTTCACTGTAGAGGTCCTCCAAGATCATGGATAGGTACTACAGGAAGAGAGATAAAATGATGTGTAACATATGCCCCATAAAGCATGAAGGCTGAACTAGAGTGAGGGGTGAAATTCTTTACAAGTGGATGCGGGGAACCGGAGTTCATCATTGGAAAACCTGTAAGCAAGCATAGATACATATACACTACTAAACAAATCTGACAAATGATACATGAATCATTGTATGGATGCAACCATCCAGAGAAAGATCATGTAAATGGATCCAAGGCATGGGCGCAGCCATCCAATAGAGAGGATCATAACGAAACCAAGGTATGGTCACAACCATCCAATAATGAGAAGGATCACATATAAAAACTCATGGTATGTGTTAGCATTATGTTTCTGGTATGGTTATATGTTGTACTTGATGGCAACACCCATGGAAAGGCTCTCAATATGATGAAAATTAAGAAGTACACAGGAGAACAGTTCAGAAGATGCGTACTCGCAGGTACGCTGTGCAGGGACTGCGTCCAGACACGCAGGTTACCCATTCATGAGGTGCGTACCCCCAGTCCACTCACTTCAAGGCAGTAAAGCGCGCACACGTGGGGTTCCTTATGTTTAACCCTTGGTATTTAGCCGACGGTATTGTGTTATCATGGTTTTGGCCCATGGTATTGTTTTATTTTATTATTATTATTGAGCCCCATGATCCTTGATTTGAGGAAGAGATTGCCTATATAAAGAAAAGGAGATCATTTGGCTTACATATGCTTTTGGGTTGAATATCTTAAGATCTAAAATATTTGGGTTATTGTTTCAAAAAACTTGATCTATATGAAAGTGAAGTGGAAAGCGAATCTGTGAAGGGTGATCTCTCGAGTGCTTGATCAGATCTGGGCATCCATCTAACTGTAGCACACTGGTGATCTGCAAATTCAGTCCTAATCTGAGGTACGCAGGTGTTTAACGGTGCCTCTGCGTGGGTACGCAGAGCAGAAGAAGGCGAGCTGCGTAGGTACGCAGAGCAGAAACAGGAGAACTGCGTGTGTACGCAGAGCAGCAGTAGTTCAGGTGTGTGCCTTCTGTAACAGTAAGTGGTGCGATAGTCCTTTTGGGTGCATGCCTACTGTGGCAGTACGCGGCGCGATAGTGCATTTGGGTGCGTATTGTACGCAGTGTAGTAGAAGAATCAGTGCGTGGTCACGCAGTGCAGCAGAAGGAACTCTGCGGGTGTACGCAGAGAAGAAAAGGGTGAAGTGCGTAGCGGCGCAGGCCAAAGAATGGAAAACTGTGTATCTGTCTTAAGATCTTCTATTGACTAAATTTTTCTGTTAATAAGGTGTTCTGGTTTCAGTTCTGTTATTGTTGATCTGGTTACTGCAGCTCAGTGTGTAATTTACATGTACTTGATGATCGTTTGATATATATGGATCCAGTTTGAAAATTTATGAAAAGTGGTCCTTGAAAAGAAGTAGGGGGTTGTAGCTCCCTTCCAGGAGAGACTGGAAAACGAGAGAGAGTTGTAGCTCTTTGCAGGTTGCTGCCTGCGTACTGGTAAAGGACTGCACCAGTACAAGACCATTGTAAAAGGAGTTTCTAATTTGAAAGAAGATAGAGACATATTGCAGCAGGTGGTTTTCACCCACATTGGGTTTCCACCTTATATCTAGTGTTCTTTGATGATTATCTTTCTGCTCTGTTTACTGTCTCTGGATACTGTTATTTGATTCTGCATCACTGACTAACAATCATCATCTGAAAGATTAAGTAAAGTAAAAGCATGTTCTGTATACGCGGGTTTCCTTCTTCATAATCGCGTACATACGCTAGTTTATTAAATTAAAGTAGCGTACAACAGTTGTTTTGAAAAAGAATAATTATCTTGATAATACTGATTCACCCCCCCTCTCAGTATTATTTTCAACACTCATTTTGGTGTCCCATGAGAAATTTTAATTTATCAAGGTACTCAATTCACATCCAAGTTGGTACAAAAGATAATGGAGGAGTACAAAATCAAAATCAGAAGTATAATCCATATCATCCTGAAGCAAATGAATAGGTGGAGTTCACCAATAAGTCACTAAAGAAATTCTCACCAAAAATGTGCATCTGCATAGAAGATATTGGGCATAAAATATTCTAAAAGATTTATGGGCATACCGTACCACATAGAGAAATACTACAGGGCATACTCCCTATGAGCTTGTTTATGGGAAGAAATTCTTGTTTCCTATTGAGTTTCAAGTCAAAAATTTCAAAACAACAATCAAATTGGGTCTTGATATTTCAGAGGCACAAAAAGAATGGAGCAACTTAATGAACTTGATGAGATAAGACAAGCTGCGATCTAAAGAACCAATCTTGTTTCAAAAAAAAAGACCCATATGGAATGACAAATATATCAAAGAGAGAAAGTTCCAGCGAGGAGATTGGGCATTACTATTGGATTCAAAGTTCAAAGATTTCCAAGGGAAATTTCAAACTCATTGAGTTGGGCCTTATGAGATTGAAACAATCTTTGATAATGGTGGAGTTAAGATCAAAACTATTAATGAATAAAGGAACACTTTTCTTGTGAATGGTCATCGAATGAGAATATATCATAAGTGATAGACCAAGGAAAAATTTATTAAATATTCGAAAGATAATACTAATTTAAAGTTGGTGAAGAAGGATTTTTCTTCTTCCCAACTTGATCTCTAAAATTCCTTCTCTTTCTAGGAAATAATATATATATAAAATAAAAAAATAATAATAAAGTAAAAATAAAAATAATAATAAATGTATAAACTTGAAAATAAACAATGTTTGGCATGTTTATACATATAATCTAATGTGAAAATCAATTTTGACACCTTCAATTTTCCTCATACCTGTTCTAAAGCCATTTTCTTTATATCCGACTCTTTTCTTTTCAAAAATAAAATAGCTACATAATAGCAAGAAATCTGTAGCTTTTTCCTCATTCTACAGTTGATGTTTGACAAGAACCACCAATTGGGCAATTGAAGTAGTGATCAAATTCATTCATGAAAGTACCTGAAGACAATGAAGAAAGGAGAAAACAAAGGTAAAAAATATCAATGTAAAGGCATTCAAAGGTATGAAAACATTTAATTTAGTAATAAGGATAAGAAAACATTTAGTGTATGAAATTTATGATGATTGTACCAAGGGTTAAAAACCATCATTTGCTAAGGTGCAAATATATTTTGGCCATATCACCATAACACCACCATTGTCTCCAATAATTTTGCAATTCTTCCAACTCAAATTCGAATTCATAGAAGAGATCCCCGAAATTGCCATATCACGTTCCTTAAATCCTATATAATGGTGATTTAATTCATTCATCTCTCATCCTCATTTTCATTTATACCCTTACTAAAACTCCTCATTTGAAACATTGATGCATTTTATGTCAAGAAGCAACTTAGAGGAAAAACTTTCCAATCATGTGGATCATTGTGAGGTCTGAGTTGAATGGAAGAAAGTTCGTGGAAGGTTACCAACAAGTGAAAGAGATGTCACAGAAAGTGCAATGGCTACATTTCATGGAGGAAATTGATGGTTTCAACAAATACATGATCAAATCCTTCGCTAGAGATTTTGATGGAGTAGAAGTTGAGAATGGAGATGTCAAATTTGTAGTGATAGAGCCCCTTATTGCTGAAGCTACGGGCCTATCTAGAGGAGGAGAATGATGATTAAAAAACAAAGGCATAGAAAATGAAGAGTGGAGGATTTTCCTAAACAATCCAAGTATGGATGTATCCATTTTCAAGAAAGGAATCTAAAGAATTGCACTTAAAAGGAAATGGAGAAATCTATTACTGGTTATTCAAATTTTATTTCTCGTGAAGGAAGGTTTGGTTGCATGTTATTTTATCACATGTGCCTAATAATGCATTTTCTAGAAGGGTATGAGATCAATCTCCCATACTTTTTGTTGAATATCTTAAGAAAAATGTCAAGAAATGTACATAAAAAGATTCAATTTATAGAAACCACTATGTATCATCATGGTCTCATCAAAATGCTTATTGAATTCCAACTTAAGGGTTTAGGATATGTCTGGGAAGACTTCTTAATTAGAAACCATTTAAAGGAAGAATAAGATAAATAGGCCAGTAATAGTAAAGGTAAAATAGTGAGAAAAAGAGTATCTGAAAGCTCTATTCAAAAGTTACCTCAACAACAGTCCCATGAACAATTAGAGGATGAAATTTCTATTGCAAAAATTTTAGGAAGCATCAAAAAGAAAATTGTTAGAAGAAAGAAAGTTAGTAAAGAAGAAGAAGAAACATCCAAGAAGATACAAGAGGTCAAAACAAGAAAGAAAATAGTTCAAATAAAAAACCCTCTTCCATCAATTGTGAGAAGAAGTGCTAGGATTAATCCAACGCTGAAAGAACCATCTCTAAAAGACATGGAATATGATTTAGAGGAAACAGACAAATGGATGACTCCCTCACCTACTGTCATTTCACCCATTCAAAGACCAGGCCAAAAGATGTTGGAGATAGATCTAGTACAATATGAGATATACGATTATATTGAATCTCTCTAAAAGAAAGATGCAAAAAGGACATCTAGTTCAACAGTTCCTGAAAAATAAGATCATTCTAGTCATAAAAATTTTAAAACAAAAAATATTTGAACTAGAGATGCTAAATAGACACATACAAAGGGAACATGAAGCCTTGAAGATGAAGAATGAAATCCAAGGGATCTAAAACGACAATATTCTCCTACATTTGAGTCTGTGGTATAAGAAAAATAAGAAGTTGAAAGAAAAGAATAAGGTCCTTTAAAGAAAATTGATAAATATAAAATACAAAATTCTGATGAAGAAGCCAAGGATGGCAGTGGTGAGGAAAAAGGTGAAAAAGACAAGTCTGGATGTGCTAGCTCGAGTTTCAAAGGAGATGTAATAGCTAATAAGGAAACTATTTTTTTCATTTTTACATGAGGACATGCAATGATCTCCATGTGGGGGCATGTATAACCTCATGAATGATTCATATTAACACTTTTATGCACGTAGTTTCCTTCTCCTTGACCATTTATTTTAACTTGATAAGCATCAAATTGCAGGTTTTTGACATAGGTAAGGTAGTAATTATCCTATTTTTCATATTTCCTAAATGTTCCTTATTATTAATTTAGATTTTGCATTGGCTACCAGATTTGTGCAATTCTGCAGTTAACATTCATTTTTACAGCGAACTCCATTGTTGAATAGGGACCGAGGCACCATTCGAGGAAAGAGAGATATGTGAAGAAAGAGGTTGATCCCCTCAATGATTTCCTCATATTCGTCTGTGACAAATTGTTAGAAGAAAACCAAAATCACGTGGTTAAAGGAAACTGTCAACATGTAGCTGGTGCAAGCGAGCAAGAGTTCGAGATGAAACCGCCTGACGATAGCAAGTTGTTATCTCTTTCTTAGTTTAATAGTTAAATTAGAACTATGTTACCTGAAATTAGGCAGGAAAGCCTCAAACAGTTATTAAATGGATTTTATAAATACCGCAAGGTAGGACAAAATAGGGGGCAATGTAAATGAATTTTTGTTGAATCTAATCATTTTTAAATTCTGTTTTTTTGTTTAATGGAAGCACATTTGAAGACATTATGCATAGTTGATTGTTCATTGGAGCTTGTGACATCCTATTTGTGGAGGGCCCCTGCAAATAGTGACGGTTTTAAACCTATAGATTTCCCTATTTGTTATTATTTGTTGTAGTATTCTTCTAGATGTTTCATTTCATAATTCTTAATTTGATTTTAGAATTGGATAGCAGTAGTGATATTCCTTTTGACTACAAAAGCAATAACAAATTTCTTCATTAGATGTTTTTTTATCATCGAATATTAGTCCTGGCCATTCATAGTTTTTTTCTTCTTATGATAACATTACAACTTTCCTTTGCAATTTATGTAGTTGATTTGACTTATTAATATACCAGTGGTTTCCTTGTGATTTCTCTGGAATTTCATCAAAAAGAATTTCAACTTCATAGCATAATACGTTTCTCTCTATAGATTTAGGTATATAGATTCCTCTCAGCTTTATGTCCTGAGCATTTTTATTCAAAATTTTCTTAGAAGTATGGTTTTATTTTAAGTTAGTTTATTGAACTTTCAATTTTGAAGCAAGTGTGAGTTAATCTAGTTTGCATTCAGTAAGTGTGAGTTAATATAGTCTTAATTCAACAAGTGTGAGTTCTTTATAGTTTCATTTTTCGAAGAAGGAATATTGCTTTAGATTCAAAATCATTTTGTTTTCACTAGATACCAATGTTGGTTTCATTGTTAAAATAGGAATACAAAACTTAAAAACACATTTCCAATAACTCAATCAATTAACAAATACAACTTAATAATAGGATTCTAGCATATATTGTGCACTTGCACTTCACAAGTTTACCAACTCTAGTCGATAATTTATGTAATGAATTTAAGGCAATTAAATTGGCAAACACTACGTGAGAGAGAATGCTATGAACATTGCATCATAAAAATAATGACAACGTAATAATTAACATCCATGTAGAGGGGGGAATCACATTCTATAATGAATACAATGTATAAGATCAAATTTTATGATCAAATATATATCTATATATCTATAGATAGATAGATAGATATCAATATATCTATCTATCTATATATATATCTATATATTATATATATATATATATATATATATATATATTATATATAAGAGAAAGGGAACAATTATAATGAAATGGTACAATGAAACTCTAGCAAACATAACAATATAATAATAGAAATGTGATAAATAAGTATATATGGTTCAATAAGTTCTTCTTTGGTTAATGTGCATCCTATATAGGTCTTAACATGCTCATCCCATTCAAACAAATATTTTCCTGAACAATTGAATTAATATGGATTTTTTTGCATAAAAAAATCAACTTCCCATATTGCCCCTTCCACTAGTAGGTTGTTCCAATTGGTAAGGTACACACTAATGACTCAATTTATCATATAATTAATCCTTGTTTATAGGATTGTTTCTATTTCAAATTTGATTTTCTCTTCTTCATTAATCTCCGGTAAAATAGTTTCAACTATGAACTTATCATTGATTACCAAGTTTAAGAAAGAAACACGAAGTCTAGATATACACTTAACATGGAACCAACATTGATTTGTAATCCATACTTCTAATCCCCCAAACGATCCCATAGGGACCATAATACCTTAATTCTAATTTATTTTCCTTCTTGTTGTCATGAAGGACATTTTTTTATATGGTTATAGTCTCAAGAATGCCCAAACTCTCATTTCAAATTCACTTTCAATGCAATTTTGATCTGCTTATTCTTTCATCCTATGTGTTTCTATAACAAACTTGTACATCAATAGTTTGGGGACCTCTTATTCGCTACCTATGTGTTCCTAAACTACTTGGTCCTTAAATTCAATTTCAAGGGTGTTGTGATGGATGAAGGATTATATCTATAAAATTCCATAACTTGGGGAATTTTTAATGAAGTATGGAAAGATATATTGTGCCACTATGTTTTCAAAAGAAGCCACTTGACCCATTGTGCTTTTTTATCATATGCAAAGAAATGTATGTATATTTCTAAACATTTATTCACAATATCTGTTTTTCTATCAGATTGAGGATTGTAAGATGAGTCATAAGCCAAGTATGTATCCAAACAAGAAAATAATTCAATTCAAAAATTTCTAGTGAAAATTGGATCTCTCACACTTAAAATAATCTTTATTTTTCCATGAATTCTTTTTCCATTATATTTTCTTTAAAAGGATGAGAAAGGGATAAAAAATGGGGCATACTTTGGAATTTAATCTACCACTATCTAATCAAATCCTTTCCTTCATATTTGGGTAAACCTATCATAAAATCCATTTTCCCAACATTATCTTGGTATGACTAATGGTTGTAGGGTTTGTAGTGTTGATTATATCTCCCTTATTTTCTATGCATACCACACATTTAGCCACCAAATTTTTCATATATATTTTGAGAACTTTCCCCAAAAAAGGTATCGATCGTAAGGTACATTTTAAATGACCCTGAATGGACTCCCACAGGATGGATGTATAATTACAAAATGACCTTCTATTTAAGTTTATAATTCTTTCATAAGAAATCTTAAAACGACAATAAATCATTCTTGCACATAAACGTTTCTACTACATCAAGTTCGTCCTATAATTGTTGAATGATAGTGCATACTTTTTCATCTTTCCTCCATTCTTCCAAAGATTCTTCCACCCAATAATATTGTGGAATGAAAATACCACAGAGTAAAACCTTTGTATCTTCCTCTTTGCTTTAGAGTGCATTCCCCACAATATATTTTTTTTCCCTTTTTGTAGATAAGTTGAGTCATAAACTGGCATATTTCTAACCCATTTTTCTTTCTTGTTTCAAAATGATATTTCCTCCAAGAGGAAATTTAATCTATCATGATCTATTTTTACTTTGATGTGTCTTCCAATTATGTATGGTCATCATTTCTTAATTACATCGGGTATAACCAACATTTCCTTTCATGGATGGCTCTGAGGAAGTCCTTTCCTTTAAGATAACTACTTTCAAAGGAAAGGGACCTTTGTTCTTACATCAAAATTGCATCCATGCCATGGTTTGAGGCATAAAACTCCAAAAAAAGGTTTATGTGAAGTCACATGTGGCAACGATGGCGTAACACTTCCTCCCACACCCTTTGACTCTTCTAGAGTGATGCGACATGTTACTTTTAACTAACCCAACCTCCATGATCTCATTATGAAAATGGTATTATAAAAATCCTTATTCACCAAAGTTATCAAATTAATGTTAGATAAAACTATTGTTTCTATATCATGAAGAGATTTTAGATGATATAAATTTTGTCTTGATCCAATGCTCAAATCAAAATTTATGCTCATTTAATGTTTAGTCATTTAATCCTAACCACATAGGAAAGAACCTGCCATGTGGAACCCACATGGCATCTAGGTGACACCCTAACCTTACCTAGGTGGTTCCACATCACTCTTAATTCCAGCATTGTCATGGCTAAGTCCATGTTGCACCTACTACATCACCTAGCCCATGGGCCCCATGATGCTCACAAATTATTGTTTTCTGCACATAATTGGTTATTGGCACAATCTAGATTTCAAATGTTTTTGCAAAAATTTAGCCTCTTGCATCCCCATATGCATTTGGACCACCCACCACATTAGGTGTCATGGTGTGTTTGGTGAATTTTGCGCCTAAGATTTATATGCCACCCAAAATATATATCAAATGGAATCTTAATTTCTACTTCTCTGGATTTAGTCCAAACTAAGCCCCACCCTAAATGGCCCCCACTTTAACTTGTCCAACGGACATATCCGAAGCTTGAAATAATTTAGCTCCTCTGCAAGGATATTATGTGATAAATGCTATATATCTAGATTCCCACATGTATCTGGATATCGTACGATACATACACCGTCGATACCTATTTTTTGTTTGTTTTTGAGAGCATGTATAAAGGATGATTTATGGAATTCTTAGACTTAGAAAGTTTATTGGGTATTTTAGGGAATTGACCATGGTTCCTCTAGGACCCTTTCTTTTCCCAAAACATCTAGATTCATATGAATGCATCCTTATTCTCATTACAACTAAGCCAATAAGGACTGTATAAATATCCCTACCAGTTAGGAATTTAAACCAACTAATCCATGGCTATGATCACTCTATAATTTCACTTACAACAAACCATATCCTTCCAAGGAATGGATCTAAACATTTCCATCATATCCATTGATGGATATGATTCATTATTTAATGTATTGATCCATGACTAAATTAGTCAAATCGTCAATCAATTATAATGGAAATCTTTGACAGCCCTTACCATGGCATATACAACTTATTAACAACAAGCTTGCTTGATTCTAAGACAATAGAGGATCCCGACCAGTTATATCACACAAATTATGGAATCACACACACCATAGAAATATTACTAGTTTCATTAGATATTCATGCATCTCATGTAAATAGCTCAGTAAATCGAGAAACCTATCAACAGGTACATGGATATGCAAGTCCCTCACAGTTTGAGAATAATCACAAGAACTTCTCATTATAATACACAAGAATTATCCTATTATTCATCAATAGCCTTGATACACTCATTATTATAATACATAATAAAATTTATCATTCAAAATGAAAATAGGTATACACAAGTATACATAATGATACAAGTAAGCACTTATATATTGAACTTGGATTATTAGTAACTAAGAGAGGGACTTCAACTCTCCACACAATCGTAAGCCATCTACATTGCAATTTTCCTGCCACTAACCACCCTCAAGATGGATTCGAAGTTCAAGGACTAAATTGCTCAGGAGTATTCACACAGATACAATCCAACCAAATAATCATGAAAAGGTTCCAACTTTCTAGGTTGTTTATCAACCACCTCCAACAACAGGCACAACATTGACCTCTACCCTAGCAAAAATCAATCATAGGTATTTAGCTAAGTCACAATGAGATGAAGCTTTGTTCCAAGAAGATGAATTCACTACATAGGTGGTTTATCGATCTTTTCTAGCACTATAAGAGTTAATATCCCATTATCTGGGTGGTTTATTGGAATAGTGAGTGAGAAAATTAGTGGGTTTTAACACAAAGGTGAGAAATTAGTGCTAGAACATGTTAAGTGGTTTAATGGCTTATGGACCAAGCACATAAGTGGTCTATCAACCCTAAGGTGAATACTTAGTGTTTTATTTGTTCCAATATAGCATTGAGTGATTCAACTCCACTAAACTCTCACTAGACAAAAAATTCTTAGGAATACATACTAACCTTAGCTTAAGGTAGGGAATCCCATCCAAAAAAATAGAACACAAGCTATAAAAGATAACTTTTCACTAGAAGATCCATGTCCACCACATAATTCTCCACTCTGCATTCTCTTGAACTTTTGTGTTTGTTTCTCTTTCTTTCGAAAGTTATCTATTGCTCCCATCTACACTATATACCCCTACATTTCTTGTATTCCCTTCGTTTATTTTTCAACTATCTATTACATGTTAACAAGAGACAAATTGTCCCACAAGAGAAGGATTAATTTTTTCCTTTTACTCAGGCACCCATGCACCATTTTCTATTCCTGAACAACTTGATTTTAATTCAATAGGGATATGAGTGGCAACTAAATGCAAAATTATAAGCTTGGTTACTTCCCCAAGAAATTGACAAGCAACCTCTCCTCACTAACTCTAAATGAGTGTCCTCTTCTTAGTACATTCATCATTTATAATTTACATCAATTTATAGGAACAATTTGTATGATAATATTTACATGAGAGGTGACAGAAGGGTGTTTTACAAATGGGAGTTGCAAACATAACCTATTTAAGTTTTTCAAATTCTTTGGTTGCTTCTTTAGTTCAATAAATTGTTTCCTTATTCAATAATTTAATTAGAGTTGTTTCCATTTGACCATAATTTTCAACACACTTTCGGTAATATTAAGTAAATCCTATGAATCATTTGATTTTCTTCAAGGTCTTGAGGATTATAGATTTCATTATAGCTTTGGTTTTGTTAGGGTCCACTTTGAGACCTTCATATGATACAATATGACCCAAATATTCCACTTCTTGAACCCTAAATACACACATGGAAGGATTTGAACAAATTTGATGCTCTTTCAATAGTGTTAATGCCTATATAAATTCCCATGTAGATCAACAGATTATGCAATATACTAAAGAAAAATACAAGAGCTACTTCTACAACAAACTTGTAGAAGCTTAATCGAATTTGAGCCAGATCAAATAGAACACATATAACTAAGAATGAGAAATCAATCACACATGAACACAGAAGAATACTCTGGGGAAATCCTCAGCTAAAAACCTCGATCTCTATATATCATACAAGTGGAAATATGTTCAGATTACACGAAGCTTTAGCTCACAATCTATCTAGCCCTTATTACAATCCCTCTGGTGCTCATAGAAAGTCAAAGGCTTCTCACAAACCTTCTCTTCCACCCTCCAAACCTCCTATTTCATTGCGCAACTTCTCCTCGGGTCCAATGCTGCCACCTGTATGAATTCACCTCTCACATTTCTCACTAAACTCAGAAGTAACTATGCAATCTTGAAGGAGATAATTCCTTCTGCATGGATGTGTTTCCTATATAGGAAAATTCCTCCAACTAATAGTACATTGTCCCATCATCTGATCTCAACTGGGTCTCTGACTGAACTAACATGCATGAGTTATTTATGAGAGAATATTTAGTTATCTAAAGTGAAACAACTACATGCACGCATGCATTAACTAATTGAACTCACAATGAGTTCAACATGCTATTTGAACTAATCTAACTGTACTTAACTCAGTTAATTGAGCTAACTAATTACAACTCAAAGTATAACTCATCCTGATCTCCTTTAATCAAGGGATAACTTCCTCAATCAATGGAGAAATTGTTGCATGTCTTCACATAGACTTCATGTTTGATTTTCTACAACTAATTAACTCAAGATGAATGAATTAATTATTTCACAAACAACTGCTAAGATCAAATTCGAATTTTACTTCTCAATTTTAGTTCAGGGACTAACTAAAATTGGAATCTATCCCAAAATACTATTTATAGGAATGCTATTTTTAGCATTTCCATTTTTCATTCCTTTTTGCTATGTCCAACACTAGTACCTGAAATGGTATTTATAGCAATGTTATTTATGGCATTTCTTGTTGCCATTTTCAACACTCCCTCTCAACAAGAAATTCATTCAACTCAAACCCAATCCTGAACCTTTGGAATGTTCTACATGTAACACTTTTGCCAAGTGTTGTTGCTCCAGCAACTCTACAAACAAAAAAATCTCCCAACTGACCTCCCTGTTGGGCTAGAAACACCCTCTGACGCTGAAGCTCCCTCTACCACTGACAAGTGCTCCCTGTGTGACCTCTGAGCTACTAAAACACTCCATGCATATCACACTGTTGCACACATCTCTGTCCCATCCAACACTAGTGCAACACTCCTATGCCTCTCGCATTGTTGCAGTCGGCTAGCTCTGCACTGTCTTGGGATTCTTGTACTGTAGCTCCCTCTACTGCTCCATCTACATTTGTCTTTACCAACTCAGCCAGTGCTGCTACTCCTCATTGGGGCTCCTGTAGAAAGGTCTAATCAAAGAGGTTCAGTACCTCAATGATCTTGCCCCTATTCTAGCCTTCTTGGGAATGTCACTCCACATCGCCCCACCTCCGACCTGGAGGTATGGATTCATGTGACCCCTCTATCCACTTGGCTCAAAATTTCCCCTTATTGGAGGTCTCTACATGACTAGATGCCTCCACTAGGTCTCCTCTTGGCTTCTCTAGTTGTGGCTGCTCCACAACCTCCTGAAGTTGCTTCACGAATTGTGGCTCCTCCACAATTTTCTGAGACTTCTTCTGGTGTTTCATGTTGAGAGGTAATGTACTCTTCCTCTCAACCACCAAGTCTCCATCAGTTGCCTTTCTCCTCAAGGCTTTGCTTGCAGCTTGAACCTCAAGAACATAAAGGTTCTTGACTCATGAATCGATCTGCTTCACCTGTCTAGTAGTGATGTGTCAAAGAAAAACCTTTCCCTTACTGAAGACTACATCATAGCCTTTGTCTTCCATCATTGTGATCGACACCAAATTTTTCCTTCGTCCTAGTACATACTTGACATCGGTCAAGGTAATGCGAGCTCCATGCTCCCTCTGAAAAACAACCATGCCTACACCTTAGACACTATAATTTTCATCATTACCCATCGCTATGAGTACCTGGAGATCTTTCTCCTCCAAGGTACTGAACAAAATCTGGTAGCCGGTCATGTGGAAAGAAGATCCACTGTCAAAAAACCAACCACATCCCATCATGGATGAAATCATGCATGCGAAGAGGGTGAAATCGAACTTGAACTGTGAGGCCAATGCCTCACCTTCAGATCCTTCCTTGGATCCCATCTTAGATTACTTCAGTGGACAATTTGTAGCAAAATGGCCCACCTCATGGCAATGAAAGCATCGCACTTTTGATTTTTTAAACTTCTTCCCACCATGGGAAGAACTTGATTTGGGATGGGACGCCTTCCCTTTTCCCTTCCTCGCCTTACTTGCTAAGGCTAGATTTTCCTCATCATCTTGCTTTGATGAGGACCCATCTCTGGTGCTTCTTCTTATCTCCTCTTGCATCAAATCCAACCAAAGTCGCTCCCAACCTGGCAGTTTTTCTCTTCCATTGACCGAGTCTTGTTAGCTATGCTAGCTCTTAGGAAGATGGACTAGTGGAAGACTCACCATGTCATCATCAACTCTCATGATCCCTACACTTTGAAGCTCATCCCGACTGGTGGTGAGCTTGTTCAGATATGTAGAGATCGTGTCGCCCTTTTCACACTTGATTTTTCGAAGCTTGTATTTCAGCACTGGCTTCCTCTGATCACTGTTGTTCTGATATAGATACTTCAATGTTTTCCACATTGAAAACACTGTCTCCTTCCCATGGAGACTTGAGACTATGTGGTCTCGAACTCCCTCCAGAAGGATTCTCCTCGCTCTAGCCACATATTTCTTCCATTCCGCCAATTCTGTAGCATTAGCCACTACCAGCTTGGGGACTTCTTGATCAATGAAGTCCTTTAGATCATTTTCTTCTAATACTTTTTCCATGCGATCTTTCTAGGCTATATAATTCGAGCTACCATCAAGGGCATACTTCAGTCTTAAACCGTTGAATGCCATTGGTGAAATTTGAGATGTGATAAGAATTTGAATTCTATAATCACGAACTTCAACCTTTTAACTTATCCCTTCTTTGTATATTGTTCTTCACTTTGAACACCTTTTTTCTGATACCATGTAGAAATTCCCACTGTAGATCAATAAATTATGCAATATACTAAAGAAAAATACAACATCTACTTCTACAACAAACTTGCGGAAGCTTAATCGAATTTGGGCAAGATCAAATAGAACACATATAACTGAGAATGAGAAATCAATCACACATGAACACAGAAGAATGCTTTGGGGAAAGCCTTGGCTAAAAACCCCGATCTCTATATATCATACAAGTGGAAATATGTCCGGATTACATAAAGCTTTAGCTCACGACGTATCCAGCTCTCAGTACAATCCCTCTGGTACTCATAGATAGTCAAAGGCCTCTCACGAACCTTCTCCTCTACCCTCCAAGCCTCCTATTTCCTTGCGCAGTTTCTTCTGGGGTCCAATGCTGCCACCTGTGTGAATTCACCTCTCACACTACTCACTAAACTCAGAAGTAACTGCGCAATCTTGAAGGAGTTAATTCCTTCTACACGGATGGGTTTCCTATATAGGAAAATTCCTCCAACTGATAGTACATTGTCCCACCATCTGATCTCAACTGAGTCTCTAACTGAACTAACATGCATGAGTTATTTATGAGAGAATATTCAATTATCTAAAGTACATCAGTTACATGCATGCATGCATTAACTAACTGAACTCAAAATTAGTTCAACAAACTACTTGAACTAATCTAATTGGACTTAGCTCAGTTAACTGAGCTAACTAATTAGACTCAAAGTACAACTCATCCTAATCTCCTTTAATCAAGGGATAACTTCCTCAATCAATGGAGAAACTGTTGCATGTCTTCACATAGACTTCATGTTTGATTTTCTACAACTAATTAACTCAAGATGAATTAATTATCTATTTTACAAACAACCGCTAAGATCAAATTCGAATTTTACTTCTCAATTTTAGTTCAGGGACTAACTAAAATTGGAATCTATCCCAAAATACTATTTATTGTAATGCAATTTTTAGCATTTCCATTTTTCATTCCTTATTGCTATGTGCAACACTGGTACTTCAAATTCTATTTATATCATTTCTATTTTTAGCATTTCTTGTTGCCACTTTCAATAATGCCTTCTCAACATGTTGTACATGATCCTCCAACATTTGTTGTAGGTTACTATCTCACTAAAAAGTCCTATCAAAGATTTTCTAAGGATTTAAATAGAATTCATCAAGCTTTGAAATGTTAAATTTCTATTTATTAGTGCATGTCGAATAATTGAAATTTCATAATGATATTCATTTGTTATAAATTCTATTTTGGAAATGACTTCTTACCACATTCTGATTTTATGATATCTAGAACAAAGATCCAACGTGATAAAGGAACTTTATCCATAGAATTCATCTAATATTTCATAAAGAAAACTTATCCTTAATTTTCATTTTTTTGAGCTATCTATAATATAGACACCTACATAATGAACCATCCTCTTCATCACCATCTGTGAAGAGAAAGTACTCTAGTGAGATAGAATGATGGTAGCTTCTAACATTTCTTCAACCATACACGCAATCTCACTCGTCTATGCATACAAATATATGTAATTCCCAATTTTAAGTGGTACAGTTCCAATTTATAAACGAATAGAATGGTCAAGATATCAATTAGGTGGAATACCCTAACGAATCTCTCCAAATACCTTTAAATGATAACTTTTATGAGATATTATCATGTAGAGGATATAGACCTTTTAAATTCTAATTAACACGATTGTTTGATTTCACCATGTTGGCCCTTTTTTTCCAAATTCGTCATTATATTATAACCTATCACTTTAGATGTTTTCACATGGGTAACTATAAGCTCAATTTCCTTTCCTTTTGAGACAAATATGATGAAAATATCTTGAAAATTAAGGTCCATTGTTCCCACTTATTGTGACCATTTGACCTCTAGTGATAACATAAGCGTCAACAATTTAAATTGCAATCATGTATCAATCCAATAAATTCTCACCATATTTATCTTAATACTATGGAACTTACCTGAACAATTTATTGTCCCTCCATCCACAATCATTACTTGAAATTATGATTTTGCATATACAAAAAATTTTAGAAATTTTCCCAATTTTGAATTAATGGAGTTATCGGTACTATTGGAATAAATGAACACTATTACAATTTTTTTGTGGATACATCATTTTACCTCAAGGATTTGTGGTGTAATGTTGAAGCCCCGAAAATCAGGTCGACAACAAGGGGGATACCCACCCGGTGGGGACCTTGGTTGGCAACTCCTTATCCGTTTGGTATAGCGGGTCCGACTGGGGATGACGGGACCAGTTTTCCGACCTTGGGTGTGTGTGTGTGTAGACTTTGGACTATGCTGATCTAAGGGGAATTTAAAGCAAATCTAATTTAGACTCTTTAAACTAACACTATGCTATTGCAGTCTAATAAGAAACAATACATCTAATCTACACTAACCCGGGCTGTATATCTTCCATTATGCGATCTAAAAATATTTAAAATAATAATCGGTAATAAAGATCATTCAACTATCATAAGAAAAGAAACCATTTGAGATAAACTACTTTGCGTAAGAAGTTAAGCAAAACAATTGTGAACAACATATCGCATAATAAGTTACTTATATGTCAGATACAAACAATATGACT
>APFE031209359.1:0-20962 GCA_000404065.3 Pinus taeda
ATTGGAGAAAGTTCATTTTAACTTTTCCTTAATTGCAGCTCCCTTGCATGCTTTAACAGGATTGAAAAAGGTGTTTCAGTGGGGAGGCAAACAACAGAAAGCCTTCGACACCTTGAAAGAAAAGATTAGCACAACACCAGTACTAGCACTACCTGATATTCAAAGACCATTTGAGATCCAAACAGATGCCAGTGGCTATGCCATGGGAGCAGTGTTGATACAACATGGTAAACTCATATATTATCATTCTGAGACATTTAATTCTACACTAGTTAACTATCCCACATATGATAAAATTGTATGCATTAGTACAAAGTGTGAAAAAGTGGAAACATTACTTAATGGGCAAAGAAACAGTTATACATACTGATCATCAACCACTTCAATATCTACACTCCCAATCTAAGTTGCAGTAATCAAGACACTATAGATGGATGGGTTTTCTATAATAGTTTTATTTAGTCATCATATATAAAAAGGGCATACACAATAAAGTTGCAGATATGTTATCTAGACCCATTATAAATGCATCTGCTACTACTTAAGCATAATTCCGTGTTACATGAGAGCTACATTGGACAATATGCTCAAGATATAGACTTTAAAGATGTACATGCAACTTTAAGTCAAGGAAAACGAATAGAAGAATTGGATTATCATGTAAAGGACCGACTCTTATATCATTGTGGGAAGCTATGCATTCCACAAACTGAAAGAGTAAAGATAATTCGAGAAGCACACACTTCTCTAATATCAGGTCACTTTGGGTAAGTAAAACAGTTTCACAGCTGCAAAGATTTTGTTATTGGCCAAAAATGATCTAGGAAAGGTCATGATTATTTGTATGTTGTTGTGGATAGGTTTAGCAAAATGTGTATATTCATACCTTGTAATAAACATACTACAGCTGAACAAACTGCAAAATTGTTCTTTCAACATGTATAGGTTAATTTTGGATTACCCACTTCCATTGTATTTGATCGAGACACCCGATTTGTTGGGAAGTTTTGGTCAAGTCTGTGGGAACTGGTGGACACCAAACTGAAGAAAAGCACAACTTTCCATCCACAAATTGATGGTCAGACAGAAGTAGTCAACAAGACAGTGATCTAGTTACTTGAGGATATTGCAGTAAGCATCCTAAGCTTTGCGATGAACATTCATGTTATGTGCAACATGCTTACAACCAAGCAAAACATTCTTCTACATAGAGATCTCCTTTTGAGACCTGTTTTGGTTTCACACCAAGGTCTCCTCCGGATTTTGTCTTTGGTAAGGACACAACAGTTGAGGGACAGAGTGATGTGGACAAGGCAACTAGATTCATTGAATAAATCCAAGAGATTCACCAGGAAGTACAGGAACAACTGGAAAAGAGCCAGGTCAAATACAAGGCAAGGCATGACAAGCATCAGATCGAGCATAGTTTCTAAGTTGGTGATCAAGTCTGGCTGTACATCAGCAAGGATAGAATGCAAGGTGAAGGTAAAAAGCTAAAACCTATCAGGTATGGACCTTTCAAGATACTTGAGAAAATTGGTGAGAATGCTTTTCACCTTGATCCACCAGCTTACATGCACATCTACTCAGTCGTAAATGCAGACAACTTGAGACTATTTGAACCTTCGTTAATTGAAGATCCTGAAGAAGAGAGTCAATTGCCTCTATTGATGACCTGCTACCTGAATATCTTAATGAATTGTAGGAAGACACAGTTCTGGATAGGAAGGTGAGAATGACACGCAGGGGAGATGTTGAGTACCTCAGAGTTGGGTTCAAGGGCTCAAAGTTGAGTAGTGCAAAATGGATAGAGATTGGACAAGTGAGACAATTGTACCCTCACTTAGTCGATGCTTGAAAACCAACTTTTGGTGGTCCAAAAGCTTTTTCAGTGGGAAGGCCATGATCTAAATTGGATCCATGAAAATTATCAGAGTTCTATGACCATTTCTAATCATGACAAACTTCAAGAAATTGTACAACTATCAGAAATAATCTTTGAATAATGGCAATTTGTAGCCGGCACAGAGCAACGAGGACCTTCAGTCAAAGCGCGCTGACCGATGGCCCATGGGGACTGTGCATGGCACAAAAATGGAAGTTGGGAGGCTCAAACCTAGAAATAGAGGCTGTTTCTAATCGCGCATCGCTGGGCAAAACCCCTCGAGAAGGAAAAACCCCGAGCACACGGTCACAAGGAAAATCAAGAAATCGTGGGAAAAGCGCTAAAATGATAGATGCCTCCCACGCTCCAAAACCAGCGAAATATCATAAGCATTTCGGGCATTAAGCGGGTTTGGCAGAGCACCCAGCGATGCCATTCATTGAATGACGCATGTCCAGTGGATGAGAGAGAAAACCGCTCTCATCGTGGGGTAACGTTCGAGCAAGTCACCCGTGCGATAAGAGCGATGACCATAGGATCTGGAGGCCCCAGATCTAACAGCGGAGATTGCACCCGATGGGGGACTCAATTTGGAGAAAGAATAAGCTAAGGCATATAAACATTTGAAGTCCGATTTGACCGTTGAGCTAGCGGATGAATCATTTCACTAAGTAACCGAAAAAATGACCATTCGAGGAAGAGCTGGCACTCATTTCGTAGGGAGAGAAGTGGCCACTTCCTTGTGAAACGTTACACAATGACGATGACGCGGAAGCAAGGAATTCCAAGCAGACAGAGGCAGGCGATCCGAAGAGACGGAAGAGGAAGCAAATAGTCAAGGGACAGATTGGATTTAAGCCTCGGATGGACAAGGAGTAGAAAAAAGACGGCGAGAGAGAAGAGACAGAACATAGAATTGAAGTAAGAAGCGGAGAACAGAGAGTCTAGATGACCTGCAGATCTAAGGAAGCATCGAGCAGACAGAACCGAGAGGGATTGAGAGGTTCAAGCAATCCTTATGAGGATTTCTGTCGGGAACTGAGTACCAAATTGGATTCATCCCATTAAGACCAACTGAGGTCGAGACTTGGTAAGGGGGAGTCTGTGTACTCTAGTGGCTTGGTGAATCCAAGTACCACCATACTAAGCATCATCTGTTACAGGAGACTCAAATTGAGCTCCTCATTGTAAAAACTCTACTTTAAGACACAATAAAGAAGGCCACCACTGAAAGCTGGACTAGGAGATGTAGTCCAGGAGGATTGGGTGAACTCCTTATTAAATTGTTGTGTTTTTCCTTTGCTTGTTGTATTTCTCTTACTGTTTTCCAATTTCCTGTGTATTTCACAATCTTATCGATACGTTGCTTAAAATAACATAGACATATCACCAGCACATGAGTTTGTAATACCTACATTAATAAACTGAGATCACTCGCAAGTGATTTTCAGATCAGTTGATTTTCATATTGAGACAATTTTTGTCACAACTCAACTTTCAAACATGTTTGACCACTATTGACCATGGTTGACCATGTTTGATTATATAAAAATGTTTGACCATGATTGTCCATGATTTTATATGGAGACAATTTTTGTCATAATGTGAGATCTGACCATGATTGACCACGGTTGACCATGGTTGACCATGATTGATATTATAAAGCCAAGTTAATAATAAACCCAAGGGATTGATATTATGAACCCAAGGGATTAATACTAAAACCCTAAGGAATTATGAACCAAAGGGAATAATATTAAACCCAAGGGACTAATATTATAAACCCAACATCGGTAAATCCTAATATAAATATTACAAACACTAAAATAAAGATGGTTTATTTTCATGGTGAGACAATCCTTGTCACAATGCAACATTCAACCATGGTTGATCATGGTTGGCTATGATTGACAATGCTTGACCATGATTGATATTATAAACCTAAGGGAATAATAAACCAAAGGGATTGATATTATAAAACCAAAGGAATAATAAACCCAAGGGATTAATACTGAAACTCCAAGGGAATAATATTAAACCTAAGGGAGTAATATTATAAATCCAATGTATAAGAACCATTAGATAAATATTAAAAATACTAAAATAAACATGGTTGAGTATGGTTGATTTTCATATTGAGACCATCCTTGTCACAATGTGACGTTGGACTATGGTTGACCATGGTAGAACATGGTTGTTTATTGTTAACCATTGTTGAATAATATTAAACCCTAGGAATATGAACCCTTAGATAAAAAAACCCAAGGGACTAATAAACCTAAGGGATAAAAATTATAAATCCAACGCATATAAACCCTAACATGACTTTATAAACCCTAAAATAAGTATGGTTGACCATGTTTGATTTCCATATTAGATTAATCTATTGTGATATTGACATAATCATAAATATTTGGACAAATATTTAACCCTTAATATTGGGATTTTATAAAACCAAGGGATTATTAATATTATAAATAAAATAGATCAATAAAACCAAGGCATTATTAATATTACAAAACCAAGGCATTATTAATATTACAAAACCAAGGCATTAATATTATAAAAACAAATGATTAATGAATGAAAGGGATCAATATACCCAAGGAATCAATAAACCCAACGAACTAATATTAAAAACCCAAGCGATTAATAAGCATTAGGAATTAATATTTTAAGCTCAGAGGATTAATAAAACCTAGGGATTAAATGATAAACCAAAGGAATTATTAATATTATAAACTTGAAGAATGAAAAAACCCAAGCATTTGATATTATAAACCCAAGGGATAAAAAAATTGCAAAGGGATCAATATTAAAAATAGAAGGGATTAATAAAGCCTAGGAATTATTTTTTTAAACCCAAAGGATTGATAAACCCACATGACTATGAATAATATAAATGCAATGGATTAATAAACCTTAGGGATTGTTAATATTATAAACCCAATAGGTTAATAAACTCAAGGGATAAACATGGTAAACCTAAGGGATTAATATTAAACCTTAGGAATATTATTTAAACTTTAATATTGGGGATTAATAAACCCAAGGGATTAAATGATAAACGCAAGGAATTATTAATATTATAAACTTAGAGAACAAATAAACCTAAGAATTTAATATTATAAACCTAAGGAAATAGTAAAGCCAAGGGAAATAGTAAACCCAACAAAATAATATTGTAAGCACAAAGGATTAATAAATCCAAGCGATTAGTAAACCCAACAAACTAATAAAAAAACCGAAGTGATTAATAAACCCTAAGAACTAATATTTTAAACTCGATTAATAAACCAAAGGGATTATTAATATTATAAACCCAAGAAACTAATAAACCCAACCACTTAATATTAAAAACCCAAGGAATTAGTGAACCCAAGGGATAGATATTAAAAACCTAAGGGATCAAGAAGCACAAAGGATCAATATTACAAACACAAGAAATTAATAAAGCCTAAGAATTAATATTCTAAAAACAAAGGATTGATAAACTCGCATGATTATTAATATTATAAACTCAAGCAATCAATAAACCTTAGAGATTGTTAGTATTATAAACCCAAAGAATAAATAAACTAAGAGGATAAATATTATAAACCTAATGGATTAAACCCCTTAATATTAGGGTTTAATAAACGAAAGGGATTATTATTATTATAAATCCAAGGGATTATTAATATTATAAATACAAGGGATGAATAAGCCCAATGCATTTTAATATTATAAACTCAAGGCATTAATATTATAAAAACAAATGATTAATAAACCTAAGCAATCAATAAACTTAAGGATTAAATAAACCCAACAAACTAATATTATAAACCTAAACGATTAATAAACCCTAGCAACTAATATTTTAAAGTCAAGGGATTAATAAACCCAAGGGATAAAATGATAAACCAAAGGAATTATTATATTATAAACTCAAAGAACAAATAAACCCAAGCGTTTAATATTATAAACCCAAGAGAAAAATATTATAAACCTAAGGAATAAAAAAATGCAAGGATTAATATTATAAACCAAAGTTGTTTAAACACCACGATAAATATTTTAAATCGAAAAATAAATATCGATGACCATCCTTAACCATCGTTGATTTTCATATTGAGACAATTTTTGTTACAATGCAACGTTGGACCATGGTTGACCATGATTCGCCATGGTTGATTATGGTTTTCATCTGAAGACAACCTTCGTTATAACGCAACATTCGACAATGCTCACGATGATTGGTTTTGAAGATGAGAGAATATATGTCACATTAAATATTTTAAAACCCCTAAGCCCTAAATCCATGACATCAATATTATAAACGTAAATAATGCTATAATACAAAACAATAATAATAAACATAAACCACAATCAATATAAGAACCACATTGTAAACCATTAAGACACCAATACAAAAAAATAATAATATGAATACATTAATAATAATACACTATAAGGCATTAAAACATCATAAATCATCAACACATTAATAATAACACATTTATATCACTACATTATAAACAATAAATAAATTTTAAAGCATAAATACATTAATATAAATACATGAATATATTAATAGTATAAATCTAAAGAATATTGATATAAACAACAAGAACATGAAGGCCCAACAATAATATTATAAACATCAATAATATTTTCATTTACAAAAGACATGAACAAAGTGAAGGGACCCATACAAAAGACAAAAACAATTACAAATGCAAGAGAAAAAAATGATATAGTAACATCGTCATTGGAGCAAAAGAACATAAATGCAAAAAACACAAGTAAATTTCACACATTGGATTTAAGGAAGAACAATAGGATAAGACATTTTAGGACCATAGATATACAATTTTCTACATAGCAACAACAACGAGGAAAAAAATTAAATTTCACCACAGCAACAACATTGTAACCACAACAAGAACATTGAGTCTTAACATATATTTTTTGTTTTCTTTACATCAAATAATTCCACTACAAAATTGAATTTGAAACACTCCATCAAAAGTCATCTATGGAATAGCCTCTTCCAAAACACAACCAGGCTGATGACAAAAGCATCACTAATTCAAACCAACAGGATAATGATCACGATACTTAACGCTTTCCAACCATTTCCTTCTTATTCTCCTCCCAGACTCCCTCTGGTGCACATGTAACAAGTAGTTTACATGTGTTTTTGTTTCATCTACCACATGAAGATGCTCATCAATAAAAGCATGATGGAACCCATGTTTTCTATCAAACTTGTTCCGAAGATACAAAAGAAAACTTATCGCTCCAGCAATATTGCACACTATTCTGGAATAATAGATGATATCATTATTGTCCATATCTGCATTTGAAAGACAAAAAAAAATCAAACTTAATATAGACACGCATAAACAAATAAGCGTACAGATATATAGATATAGATACATAAAACATAACACCCCATTTTTATTTATGTTAAAAAAATTAATCTTATAAACATCATGCTATAAAATAATATAATGTTACATGAACCAAATGATATAAAAAATTCTACAAATATAAACCTCATTTCACAATACAATGGGAAAACCCGTGGAAATAAAATAAAATCATGGCCAATATTCAAAAAATAAATATTAGCCACGGTGATGACAAATATTCAAAACCTCCATTTTTGCATTTCATGATGTAATATGAATCCACAATATTAATATCAATATGAACCATTTATAAAATTGACTTTGAATGATTCATTCATATAACTCATTTTTTATGTCTCAATGGTTTTTTTGTAAAGAAAAGAACAATAGGCACTTAAAAAAATATAAGTAAATTGAACAACATGAAAAACGATGTAAACAACATTCTCAAATATTACTATGAATATGATGAATGTATTAATATCATAAATATATGAAAAAGATTATTATATTAAAAGTAAATCAAGAGGACAATAAAAGAAGTTCAAAAAACATACTATAAAACATTCACAATGTTATTAGTTGTATGTCATAGCAATATGGACTTCAATCACTCCTCTTCTTTCTTCCTAATTGCAACATATGCAATATATTTAATCTTGGCATAGCGTTGAAAAGAGAAAGGTGGTGCAATGCGTAAACCATCTATTGATTTCACTCTTGATATGGGCGTGAAGATAAGGCCTTGTTGTTCTTTATTTCCAATATCAACTAACGCACGTTCTAAAGTCGATCCTTGTGACTTGTGGATTGTAAGAACCCATGGCATATTCAAAGGAATTTGTTTTCGATTTCCTCTTATCACTGGTGTCATAGGTACAATGTTTAGATTGCTTGCATCAAATGGAACACCAACATACTGATCAAAAACAACAATGGTGAACATTGGAAGTTGAGTTGGCTTAGAGGTAGGAATATAAAATATATCCTTAACATAGCCAAGTGCACCATTCACCAAGCCAACTTCAACCCACAAATTACATGTCAACATAACACGCTGACCACGACACAACAAAACTCTATGGTCCAATTGATCATCATTAGCACCAATGATTTTTGAACGCCTTGAACGCTCAGTAATACATCGTGCAATTGGAGAATTTAATGATTTTAACATGTTCCTGTTATGGAAGGAGACCCAATTATTTGTTGTAAACAGGTGAACTGCTGCATTAAATAAATCCCTTTCTCTAGGATGCAACCTCATATCAACTCGTGACTTAAGAAACTCCCAATCTTCAAGAACAGGTTCTACATTTCTTATGTTATTGAGGACTCTACAAAAACAAGATTGTTTCTCATTATTCCCTTGCTGGTGAAAGATTGGGTCAAGAGTGAAAACAATGTTGAATTTGTTTCACAAGAATTTCCCTGATGTATTACCTGCATACAAAGGCTTATCTCTCATAGGAGGAAGCTGACCAAGATCACCCACAAGGATGATGGATCTGCCACCAAAAGGACAATTCTTTTTCTCTGGAAATGCTTCTCGTAATCGAGCATCTATTTGCATAAACAACCTTGATCCTAGAAAGCTCATTTCATCAATCAATATATATCTAATATGTCTCATTTCTTCTTGGAATACTACTAGTGATTGCCCTTGTAGTGGTTGCATATCATTAGTTATAATTTTTAGAGATGAGTGTATTGTTTTTTCATGTATATTAAAAGAAGCTATTCCTATTGGGGCAAGAAGAAGCAAAGGAATTCTTTGATTACTTGAAAAATAGGAAAGAGCTTAAAAAATACAATGGATAAGGAAAGACTTCCCAATGCCTACAATGTCTTGAAAAATCATAAGAAGAGCTTCATGAATCTAATATTCAACAAAGTGGCTTAAAACAATTTCAAAAGCAAGACGTTGTTTTTTCAACAATGAATCCAGAGATGCAAATGTTTTGTTTGAAAGGTCAACAATATCAACCCTTGATTTTGCATTCCTTATAAAATTAATAGCTTCTTCTGCAACACCATTAGAAATAGCTGTACTTTCCCAGTCAAAGGATATATCAAAGTCCCTTCAACCAAGGGTGTGAATATCATAAACATTCACATCATTTGGTGGAACCAAGCGAGTGAAAATATGCCATTCCTGAAAATCATCTTCAAGATTCATTTCCTGGTTAGAAAAATCACCATCTTCTTCATCTTCAATATTGTTGACAATTGATGGATTTCAATCAACATGCCATGCTCGATATCAGAAATTCCTCCAATTTTCAATAATAATTTCAGCTAAAAGGCCAATTTCTATATGAATGTCATGAAATGGCTTGTACAAGAGCAATTATATCCAGAAAAAGGTTTCAAATTCATCTGAAGCCCCACCAGGAATAGAATAAAACCGTGGCCAAACCCTAACAATAGCATGAATATCTCTAGGCTTCCATGGATATTGTTTATGCTTACTATCGAATGTCAAATATCTTGTTGTTTCTATCAAACATAGATGTTAAAGGAAAAAAGGTTTCTTCTGATAATGTTGAGAAAAAGTATTCACAGATGAACATTGTAATACATCCCTTGAGATTTTCTTGAAAACCTTTTCTTCCAACATTTAATGAAACAAATTTTCGACTACAAACAACAAGAGGTATCTTAAGCAACAAATGGGATGCTTCTTGTGCTCCATTGTCACGGTTAACAATCATTTCTACAAGAAATCTTTTGTATGCACATAAAGCATGATCCTTAGAGCCAATAGAATTTGAAATTCTAGTTAACATATGATGATAACTTTCAAACCTTTTTTCTACTTTTGATGCATACTTAGAAATAGATTTCAAGATAGCATAGCAAGAAAGCATTGGTTGTAAATCAACATTTACACGCCACATTGCTAGAAGGTCAATGTTATGTACAGTGAGTCTATCATCATTTCTTGCTGACTCATATTTTTTTCTTCCTTGATCATCTATGAACAATCTGATTCATCAAAAAGATCCCATGGAGCATTGTACCGACATGTCAGAATACCATCTAGAATGGACTTTGTACAATTGTAGAAATATCTTGAGGAAAGCTAATTGTATGACCACTATACTTATATTTCCCACCTTGATCATGTGTCACTTGAAAAATAGGATTCACATGTGCTATTGCCATTTCTTCAACTTGAGTAAGAACTCTTAAAATATGAGGTTTTTCACAAGGATCCATGTTATTATATCAACAAAAATGATGGGCACCTCTTTCACTCTTACATCGTCTGAAAACAGGTCCTTCAGAATGTCTCAAAACCTGGATTATGGGATATGATTCTTGGCAAATGTGGCACATTTGGACAATTGACAAGCTATCTATCTTTGCTCGAAATCTTTTATGCACTGCAATCATGTTTTCAACAAAATGAATAAGATCTCTATTGGCTGGACCATGTTGAGAACCATTTGGAAGAGTAAAATTTCTTCGAAAATGTACTTCATCTTCAAGAACATGATATTCCCTTCCTAAATTTGAAGCATGTCAAATGGATCTATGACAAGGCCTTTCCAAATTTATGGTTTGCATTTCGCGAACCTGAGAGGATATAAAGGTCTCTTTATCATAAAATCTTTTAAAATTTAATTTCCAGCTAATTATAAATGGAAAAATGAAAAAATGAATCAAATGCATTCAAAATTTACATTTGTTTCTTGATGTGGATGAGGGTTATGAGATGGTTCCTCTTCACTTCTAACATAAGTGGATGGAACATTTGGGGAGTTAGTTTCTATGCCTCTATTCAAATGAGTTGTTTCCTGTTTCAACAAAATAAAATACATTATAAAACTAAATGTCCAAAAAATAAAGATTCAAAAATGGGAAACAATTCAAATACACTGAACATATACATTAGTTTTACAATTTGATGTTTTGGATTACAATTCTCTAATCTGATAAGATGAAATCATATTTTTTCCATAAAAGGTTATAAAATACAATGTCCAACCAATTGTAAATGAAGAAATGAGAAAAACATCAAATGCACTCAACATTTACATATGTTTGGTGATGTGGATGAATGTTATGAGATGGTTCCTCTTTAGTTATAACATCATTAGATGGAACATCTATGAAGTTAATTTGTATTGAAATGAGTTGTGTCATGTTCGAAGAAAATAAAATATGCCATAAAATTCAATGTCCAACCAACTAGAAATTCAGAAAATGAAAAGCAAATAAAAAACATTGAAAATTTATATTAGTTTGGCAATTTGATCGTCGAGGAGAATGCACACGAAGGTTATGACATGTTTTATCTTCACTTCTCAAATTAGTAGATGGAACATTTTTGGAATTAATATCTAGACCTCTATTAAAACGAGTTGTATCCTATTCCAAGAGAAGAAAATAGCTTATAAGTTTAGTAAATAAAAGTTTGTAAATAGAGAAATGTAATACAACAACCACTATTGCAGCAAAAATCAAAATATCATTGCGTTACCTCCATTGTTCCACGCGAAATGCTATCAGGGATGAATGATTCTCCTGGTGGGACCACATTACTTTGAGAAGGGGGATTGGAAGATCTGATGTTTCAAGCAACTGGATCCAAATTATCAAACAAATGGCCAATTAAACTATCATCTGAATCATCACACACAATGTCATCATTACCTCCACCATGGATGTTTTGCAACCTTTGGGCTTGGTCGAAACATGCAATCGTAGACATGGAAGGGTTAGGGTGGACATTTGCATCCATGTTATTGATATGGTATGCTTCTATTGATGCCTCGAAAATCGTTGCAGCAACAATGGGGGATAACCACCTGGTCCGAACCTTAAAGCAGCTCCTTTTCCGTTTAGTGTGGTGGCTCCGACTGGTTTAACTAGGTCCAATTACCTTCTCCCTATAGCTATTGATTTATGATGTATCTTTCACTACCAATAGTTAGGGATATCAGATCACTTCGTCTTGCTGATCAGGCAAGAGAATGACCCTTAAGCTGATTTGGGTTCAGCCAAGCCACAACTAAAGTTTTGCCTCTTTGAGGAGAGGACTTAAAAGAATGTAGAAATTACTCTAAATGCAAACTTATTCTATAATGCAAGTAAAAGAAACCAATCTAAATCCTATCTTAATTAGGCAGATATAGATCTAACCCAACTAAGAGCAAGATAATTAAAGTATTGAGATTTAAATATGTCTTGTTTATAATGAGTATCAAGTTAATGAAGTAGTTCAATTAACTGATATTATGGTTACCAAAACACATCCTATTGAGACCTCTTAACTGAAATAATAAACCAACAACATCCAGGAAGTAGTTCACAAAAATAATATTAATTATCAAATCAGTAAATCCAATAATTGAATAATGACATGTGGAAATAGTTCACAACACATTACCATTCAATAAATCAGTTTTATAAGACAGATTTCTAAGTAAATAGTTACTCAGAAATCAGATTTTAATTCATAAGAGCAGAGATACATAATAACAACATTGAGACAAATTACCCATATTGACAATAGTAAACAAACATGAATAAACTGAGACATTCCTGTTACCATAAAAATGAAACTGATATTTGAAATAGTAGTATTAAAGATACCAATTTATTGCATCCATTTCTCTAATCTTGGTCTCCAATAGTCCTTTACATTGCTTGAACTTCTGCCTTCAAAATTAGAGCCACAATAGTGCAAACTCTGCCCCTCATACATAATTCAAGATACAAAGGGAAAATCCTCAATAATCTCCAGATCTGAGATTTTCTCTCCTCCCTCCTACAACCTTAAATTCCTATTATAGTAGTGATTTTAGAAGTCTAAAATTGCAGAGGAGAGCAGCCCCCTCATTGCATTCTGCAATCTATTATTTATACTATTTGCAAAGGAATTTTGGAGAGGAGAGTTTGTTGAAGAGAAATCTGCTAAATACAATTTTATTTGTTCAAAAGTATAATTTTTAATTGTTGGAGCCTTCTCATTGATTGAAATCCTTTTCTCCATATCTCTTCTACTGTTTTCCTGCAAGAAGAAATCAAAATAAATTAAAATGCAACAATAAAATCAAAATGGCATTGCTGGCATTTAAATCAAATCCAATCAAATTCTATTTAAATAAATAATTGAAAATAAAATATAAGATCTCTATTGAGGCATGGGATAGTTTGATTGGCGAAGGATATTATTAACCAATGGATCTGCAATTAGAAGAGGCTTTGGACAAATGAAAATGAAGAAAATAACTCAGAAAATTGATTTTTGTTTTTAAACTTCGGAGCTTGATTTTCTGCCTAATTTTTGACCCAATAAATGATTAAATCTATTAGTGAAACCTCCTCAAAAATGTTCTCCTTGATTTTCTCTTTCTAATGAGCCGTCTTGGGCTTCATTTGGCCAAGTACAACTCAATCTATGAGCCTCCAAAGTTGATGGGTCAAACCTCGCATGAATCTGGAAATTCTGTAGCTGGGCTAAAAATATTGTAATTAAAAACTAATCCTAAATTAGTCTCTAATTAATTCTAATTTAATTTCTAATTATAAACTAAAGTAATTGTTAATTAATATTAAACTTTTTATTAATTTAGCTAACTAATTAGCTATTTATAAACAAATTTAATCTAATTAAAAAAAACTAATTAATATTTACTCTAAATAATATTTAAATTTAAATTTAATCAAAGTAATTAAATATTACATATATTAATTAATATAATATATAACATATAAAATATTAAGATATAAACTAATATTTAAAAAATAATAAATATACACTATCCTCCATTATTTTTTTATTCACTCCATTTCTTTTAACTTATTCGTACGAATGAGTTGAAACAATATAACACATGAGTTTTAATAACTTTGGTCAATGCCCCTTGCCTTAACCATCGCATATTGGCGATCGGGAAGGAGACTATCACGAGTTTTTTTTAAACTTGTCATATTCAATAGCTCTGACCCGATTGCCTAATTTATTATCCATTTGATTTTTTATTTTATATAAGGGGTATCGGCAATCGGCAAATCGGGAGGTGTGTATCGAGGGTTTTAACACTTGTTACAATGAAAAGCTCCGATGCGATCAATTTTATTTTTATATATATTAATTTTATATATTAATTTTGAATATTAATTAATTATGTTTATATAATAATTAATTTAATTAATTTGAGATTTAATATATAAACTTAATGTTTTGTTTTGATTTTATTTTAATGAAATTTAGTTAAGTTGTGAAATTATCTAAATTACAGCCACTTGAAAAATAAATAAAAAATAATAAAAATAAACTACAACCACTTGAATGTTTGAGTTTTTGAGATTAAGATTTGATTTGGAAATTGGAGTTAATTTCTTAAGTCTCGATGCTTAATAATTTGGCTGCATAACTAAAAATGGAAAAATGTTAGTAAAAACTCGCTATGGATTAATATTTAAAATGAATGCGTTATTGAACTAATTTATTTACAAAATGCAATATTGTACATTTTATGCCTTTTTAACCCAGGCTAGATAAATGATGAGACTTCAAAGGAGTGCCATTTTCAAACCAGTTGACCAAATGAGGCGAAACAAGCGTCAATGGGAAGCTTATAAAAAATCAATTCTAACAAAGAAATCAAAACAAGAATCCAAAGAAAATAAAAAATTAACAAAAGCGTACGATAATCAACTAAATAAAAATCTTAAAAGGTGTTTAGCCAAAATTTTTATAGAAAGGGTCCCCATTATTTGAGTTGAGCAAATCAATAATGGGGGGGGGGGGGTTGTGTTTTTACCACAACAATAGCGATGTACGGGAGAAGAACCAGTTATTTCTGTTTGATATGAATGAGATTTTCCTAAAATTAGAGTAAAAATAATTAAAGAAGAGAAAATTATTTTTTTGGAATGCTTGACTAGGTTCATTAATCTGAATAAAAACAAGAATCATCTAACTGTAACTTTTCTTAAAACTTCTCATAAATTAAAATATTTCAAAACTCTATATCAGTCCTTAATTAGTTGTAGAGATAAAGCAGGGGTTACTTTACAACTTAGCTTTTAAAATATACTCATTTGTCACAGGTAGAGCCACTGCTGCCAGCAAACATCTATAGTCTCGGCAGGGTTACCTTTTAATCATCAATGATTCAGAATCCCATCTCTTCAAGAATTATTGACCTAGAGATAAACCCATTTATATATGTTTCTTTTCTTTAAATTTTTATTTTTTATTTTTCTTAAAATCCATTATCCTGGTTTGGTAGTCAGATAGTCGACAATGCCATTCATTGGTTATAATTGCACTGAACAAGCTGGCTCGTGATGAGACCCCTTGTCTTATAATTGTTTGCAATCATAAGCCATTACCCTGGTTTGTTTAGTATCGTTGGTAATGTCAGCCTATTTTTCCCCTATGATCATGGTAAGCAGGTTCACGATGAGACCTCTTATCTTTTAAGTTTAAATATATTTTTGGATTATACTCTAGAAAAATAAGACTCTTCGGGACAGGGAGAATCATTGACTCCTTAAGAGTTAAGAATGACAATTTCAGAGTTAAAGGTGCTTTGTTGTAAAGTGTCTTTACTTGGTAAAAAATGAATTTTCTTGACTGATAGATTCTAATAAAATTTTGAAATCTCAAAATGATTACAATTTGATGAATTTTTTTTTATTTTTTTTATTTATTTTTTTATTTATTTATTTTTTATTTTTTCAGATTTTATGATACTTTGCCAACTTCTCTTGATTGGTAATCTTTTCCTTAAGTATGTCTACCTTTATAATAAGAAAATCAAACTTCACTAAGAGATTTAAGAAAAAGCTAATAGGTGACTACTAACAATTTTTTTTTCCATGTATGCTGACCATTGTTAGGTAACAAGTAGGCTTTCCATATAAATAATGACAAAGTCACCAAAATCAAAATTGAAATCCTATGAGAAAGAAATCAGTAAAATAAAAACGAAGAAATCTTAAAAATGGAAAGGGAAATCCCAGTTTCGAAAGATAAACTCAAACAAGAATGTTTATACCAATGTCTCAATAATATGAAGAAAAAGAAAGTGATGGCGTAATCATTTCTTCTTATGTCAAGATTTAGAAAAATCATACCTTGCAGGGTTGTAAATGCTTTAGGCTTTTTGGATAGCAGCGACGATTAAAATTCAGCCACAATGAAAACTTTCTGTCTGATATTATTCTTCTTGTTTGAAAGCATCATCTTAATCATTTTCTAATAAAAGGAATGCTTAAAGAAACAAACTAAAGGTTCAGAAACTTCTTGGTATAGCTGTTTTGACGAAGATTATCGCTGCTTCTTGAAATAAAGCCAGGAGAAGAGTATAAGACCTCGAAAATCTGATTCGACAGAAAATTCAAAGCTTCAAATGGAGAACTGAAAAACAGATTTTTTATATCAGCAAAAACAAAACTGAAACTAAAGTAACGAAATGGAAATTAATGAAAATGGGTACATGAATCTTATCATTGGATAATTTCTTTTGATCTTACCTGAAAGGTATCAGTTTTTCCAAACTAGCTGGCTTCTTATTTTAATTAACATTAAAAACATGAAGAAGTCAAACTAACCGAAATCCTGTAACCCAAAATCATTATTTATTTTATTTAAACTAAAGCAAGCAGTAAAATGTAAAAGTGGAATGCTTAGTGCTCAAGGGAATTGAAATTAAAAGAAATGCATCAGAAATGAGAATGAGAATTTGCAGTAACGAATGTTTCTCAAAATATTGTAAGTTTCATATAAACTCCATGATTTTATAAATTGTCCAGAATCAAGACCAAATCCAAAATAATAAAATTTAAATATGAAGATAGAGAGGTCTTGAATTCCATTTTTAATTATGGAATTATATATTTAAAATAAAATGTATGAGAAATTGAAATGATTTGAATATGCTGCAAATTGGTCATTAACTGCTTTCTTGCCATAGTGGTTATTCAAGCTCGCTTTTAAAATAACACATCGCTGTATCAGATGATTCGCATTACATGTAGAGACATGCGTTGGAGTTTATCGCATTGACAGTTGAAATAGCAAATTTCCGATATGAGACCATGCGAAGAAAATATGTGCAATGAGATATAGTGATCACTATTGAGGAGCTGTTATATTGCGAATCGGGGACAGTCATGCTGCAATTCTTATATCGCACATTGCATCTCGCGATTTGTATTTTACACATTGCACATTGCGCATTGCAAATTTGGAATAGTGATATGGCCATAAAAATGTGATGAAGCGATTGCAATATGGGCGATGTGGTGGATATCATAACTAATCGGCGATTGGCAAACTTAAGCATCTGATGTAACACAATATATTTTTTGCGATGCCGATATGCGATGAAGAGCGGACTCGATAAGTTTTTTATAATGGGATTTTAATAACATATCAGATCTGAGACATCGACCCTTTTAAAGTTATGCTCCTACCATTATTGCGATTAAATGGACGCGATATTCTTTAAACTTGATTTGAATTTCATATCGGGTCCGGAATTATGTGGTCATCGCAATATCGGTAAATTCGATTATCAGAGATCGGCAATTCACGATAATGGAAGTATACTTCAAATGCAAAGCTCCGATATACGAAATGCGATATGGCATATGAGTAAGATAATACATCGGAGGTCTTTTAAGAACAATTTGTTATCAAAAGAAATGCTACGAACTACTTCCGATGAAATCTTATGATGCGAATGGTCTTATAATATTCTTTGAAATTTCAATTGGGCTTTCTAATGAATGAAAGCAAAGCTACAAAAATTCTTAAATTCTAATGAATCAGAAATGAAATTTCCCTGAACCTGTTGCAAATTTTGAAATGGGTTTACTGCTTACTTTATGTTTTGAAAAGAAATGAAAACATGTAAATAAAACAGAACACGAATCAAAAATAAACTAAGGAAAATAGAAACTAATAAGAGATGAGGACGAACTTGTAAATGCGTACCTAGAAGGAAATTGTCTGTAGATTTTACCTCATCAATCTTCAAATTCTTCCTTCGTTTAAAATTATCTCATCATTTATTCTAAATCTAAGTGTGCAATCAGCCTAAATAAAATCTGTTTATTCATGTTCAGGAAATATAAAATTTACCAGAAATAAATATAAAAATAGGCTCCCCTTTTGAATTGAAACAACAATTTATTATCTCTGCTTATTCTGAATAACTTTGAGGAGAATCCGTATTGTTATAGCGACTGCTCAATGATACCTTTAGTAAATGAATATAATGCGTTTTGTAGCGTCAAATAATAAACTAAAGATCAGAATGGGATAAAGCCACTAATTGTGGAAAAATATCAAAACAGATTTGGATGTATGCACACAGTAGAATGGACATCCTTAACAAATTTCGAGGAATATGAATTTCATATGATTACCGCAAAAAATTAGACTGACTACTAATGATTGAGTCAGAATTAAGCTTATCATAGACAGTCATACATTTCATGGGATAATGAGATCATGAAGCTCTTATATCCTCAACCTTTATCATATAAATTCCAAAAGAAAATCCTATAAGGAAATCTCGAAATGAAGAAAAGTGGCTTTGAGGCGATCGATGCCAAGTGCAACCTCAATTGAATTTAATCAAGACATTATTCAAAGTAAGCAGAGTAGAGGTATTGCTGCAAGAAATTTAAAAAGGAAAGCAAGAATTAAAACTTTTTGATAAGGAGAAAATGTTTTAGTGAACATGCATGAGAAGACTGATTGCTTTGTTTTATTCTTTTAATCTACAAAACTGTTAAAAACAAATTAACTATACAAAATAAACTAACTGAATTAATTCTACTCCTATTCTAACCATATACATGAAAATGACTAGGTATAGTCATATTTCCAGTGTAATCATTTTCTCATTTTTATTCCCGCATATATGTACAGTTCAAATGTTAGTAATAAACATACAAATCTAATTAAACTAAGAAAATTAAATATGAAAGCTGAATGTACAGTTATTGTTAGCAAGTTGATTAAAATCTCCTTCTCTTGAAATTTGCTTTCCAATTCAATACCAATTGGATCACAAAAATCTGGATGGATTTCCATTAATGATTGGGAAACGTTCAAAAGAGGAGATGACAGGCCGAATTGTGGATATGAGTTTTCAAATTCATAGGCCTGGAAAAAATTGTTAGTGTTATGTACAAATGTTAAGCTATTAACAATCTCCTTTGAGAGAGAAACTTCCAAATATTTTTCAAATGAATTAATGAAAAATGGATGGAAATCTTTCAAATGAAATGGAAAATTATTAATTGAATTGAATTGTTGGCCAGATTGCAAAAATACATTCTCTTGTTGATATTGCCTTTGAAAAAATACAAGCTTTTGGTGAAACATTAGCATTGATTGAAATTGAAATATTAATATCTTTTGATGCTCATGATTATAATATGAAACTTTAATTTCCCAATCGGGCAATGCATCAATTGAGTGTTTGATAGTAAGGTGTTCAATATGCCAGCGAAAAGTGTGAAATTTTGCAAAATAAAATGAGAAAATAAATTTAAATTTAAACAAAATAATTGTGAAAGAAAAACTAAAATGAAATCACTATTTGTACAACTAATGTTACAACACAATTGGGATTGTTTTGAAATAATTTCTCTTTCACAAGGATTGGCTAGAATCATGAAATTTGGGTAATTTCGAATTCCAACTGGTGAAATAGAAAACGAATTATGATTATGAATAGGGATGAGAGTTTGTTCATGATATGAATCATAAATTGGGATGTGTCCTCGAATAGTGAAATCATGAAGATAATTTGCTGCTCTAAAATGAGGATTAGTTGGGATAATTCCTAAATTGAAGCATTCCTCATTCTCAAATGTTATTTGAATTTTATCATGAGAAAAATTGAAATCAACATCTTCAATATCAGAGTAATTATCATAAATGACCTCACAAGATTCTCTAGAATTCCATTCGATTTTATCCAATATATCAAAACAAGGAGAAACAAGAATTTGATGTTCATTAATGGCAAAAGAATGATCAACAATTGTTTCTTTATCTTGATAAAAATTTCTTGGTAATTCATTTAAATCATCCTCTTTAATTTCTGAAATATCATTAATACCAAGAGGGGAAAATTACCATCATTAAAAATATCAGGATAAAGGGAAAAATGTGAACCTGAAACAACGCATTTAAAACTGTCTCTGTTTGAGAACTCTTGTGCATTATGCTCATTGTAAATTTCAGATTCTAAATCATTTCTTTGCGTGCTCATGCTTTCTTGAAGAAGACTGCTTCGCTGTTCTGATTTTGGCATTTGCTCATCATGGAGAAATTCAGAAATTTGTACAGCAGTTTGCATTTTATTTACTTTGATTGCTGTTTGTACTTGCTGATTTGCGATCTGATTTTCCGAATTTACTTCAAAGTAGCTTTCAGATTTCATGGCGGCCTTTTCTCCAAAATTGCTGCTGTTGTCTTCTTGCATTTGAATAGAGATATTTTTCAAGCTTTGTGAAACCACTTCATCACAATTTATTTGCACATCCAAATTGGGTTTCTCATTTATATTGGAAGGGGATGGGACAAAGCTTGAATTAATTTCATATGGATTGGGAATGGTTGGAAGAGAACAAATATATTTAAACCAATCTAATGATTCTTCTTCCGTAGGTTTATCTTCGTCTTTAAATC
>APFE031209360.1:0-34183 GCA_000404065.3 Pinus taeda
AACCTCACCCTCCTCTCGTCAGAAAAAAGTGGAGGCAGTATCATCAGGGATCCGGCAAGAGAATTAGCGGAAGACCTCATGCAGGATTGGGATCTGATAGACATTAAGCCAATTACTGGTAAGTTCACTTGGTCAAATAAGAGAGTTGGTCCGGGTTACATAGTGGCAAGACTTGATAGGTTTTTGGTTCAAAGTTCCTTCCTACTTCTTGGGTTAGAGGCTAGAATGCACATTCTCCACAACAGTGTTTCAGATCACAAGCCCATTAGCCTAGAGCTGCTGACCCCCAAGGATCTGGGGCCTATACCTTTCAGATTCAGCTCACTCTGGACCAAAGAGGCAGATTTCATGAAAAAGGTCAGAGACTGCTGGAAAGATCCAGTCAAGGGCTCCGCTTTTTTTGTTTGGGAAGAAAAACTTCGAAGGGTAAAAGCCATGCTGAAAAATTAGGCTAAGAACTTGCCCAACCCTGCTGCTGAAAGGAAAAAATTCCAAAGCTCTCTAGAAAATCAACATGTCCATCTAGAAGCAGCCGAAATCACTAAAGATGAATTGGAAAAGGAGGCTCAGCTTCAGCAAAATTTCCACAAGGTCTGTCTGGCAAAAGAATAATACTGGAGGCTCAAGTCCAGGAGTCTTTGGCTCAAATATGGCGACAGAAACTCCTCCTTTTTCCATAAACAAGCCCAAGCCAGGAAAGGTCGCAATTCCATCTCTGAAATAAAAGAAGATAACTGCACCTTGAAGGATTTTGCCAACATCAAAAAGGCAACCTCAGAGCATTTTGAGAAGCTATATAGGGAAGACATAGAGGTTGGTAAAAACGATATTATGTTGGACGCTGTCCCCAGCCTCATCACTTCCAGAATGAACCAGGCACTTGAAGGCAAAATCACTCAAAATGAAGTCAGGGAGGCCCTCTTCGCAATGGACCCCGATAAAGCCCCGGGACCGGACGGCTTTACTCCTAGATTTCTCTAGACCTGTTGGCACATTGTTGAGAAGGAGTTCTTTAGAATGATTCAGAAATCCCAAGAATGTCAGAAAATTGGAGGTTGCACAAATTCAGCTTTTCTCGCCCTCATCCCTAAAGAAAAAGGTGCAAACTCTTTCGGCAGATTTCGCCCAATCTCCTTATGCAATATTGGGTACAAAGTGATAACCAAAGTGATAGCTAATAGGTTGAAGAAAATTCTCCCCAAAATCATCCCGGAGAAACAAGGTGGATTTATTCATGGCAGGCAGCTAGTGGACAACTTCATTCTGGTCCAAGAGGCGATTCATTCCAGCCTTCACCGAAAGGAAAAAGGTATGGTTATTAAACTAGATCTAGCAAATGCTTTTGATCGTGTTAGACATAGTTTTTTGTTTGATGTGTTGCACAAACTGGGGTTCGGTCAAAATTTCATCAAGTGGATTAGAGCATGTATTTTAGAACCTTGGATTTCCCCCCTGGTGAACGGTAGGGCAAGTGAGTTTTTCAAAGCATCTAGAGGGCTGAGACAGGGGTGTCCCCTCTCACCCCTCCTATTCGTGCTACAGGCTTCTGTCCTTGGCTTTTATTTAGAAAAAAAACAGCAAGATCAAGACATCGTTGGCCTATGTATTGCAAAAGGGGTAAAGAGCATCAACCATGCCCTCTTCGCCGATGATACCTTGCTACAAGGGGCTACAACTCCTCATTCAGCAATTAAATTTAAAGAAGTGCTAGAAGACTATTGCAAGGCTTCGGGCAGCATTTTAAATAATGGCAAATGCCATATCTATTGTTGGAATATACCTGCTTCAGCCATAAGCTCCATTTCCAGATGTCTAGGCTTTGCAGCCTCTACATCTTGGTCCTCATTTAAATATCCTGGACTGCCCATCTTTCACAATAGGGCCTTGAGCAAAGACTGGTATCCCCAAATAGACAAACCAAAGCAAAAATGTAGGCCTAGGAATCCTCCTGGATCAACATTGCCGGAAAATCAGTGTTCATTAAAGCAGTGCTCAGCAGCCTTCCGTTGTTCAAATTCTCTGTTCTCTTGGCACCTGTGGGAATCATTAAAAATATGGAGGAACTAATAAGAAAATTTTTCTGGAAAGGAGGTAAACAAAACGAGAAGAGGATTCCCCTAGTCAACTGGGAAATTGTCACCAAATCGATTCAGGAGGGAGGACTGAACTTCAAAGACCTCAGTGTTCAAAACTTAGCCATGGGAGCCAAATTGATTTGGAAAATCATAGCTCCAAATCCAGGTTGGGTCCAATTTGCACTGTGGAGGAAATACTTCAGAGGATCGAGACTTAGATGTCTAGATCAACCCAAAAATCAATTCAGAACCCCTTTCAGCATGATCAATAACAAAATTGGCTCACTGATAAGAAACCATTCCTTTTGGATTCCAGGAAACGGGAAACGCATCAACCTGTGGAATGACAGTATATTGAATAGACCCCCGCTGGCAGACTCGGGATCCATGACAGAGCTGAAATGATGGATGACAAAGGCTAACATTAGCACACTATGGGACCTCTCGAGCCGGAATGGTGATGTTTGGATGGGTTGGAAACAGCTCCCAATTCCACCCGCCTTACAAACAGAACTGGCAATGTTCACCACGATGATGCACTGGCTGGCTCCAATTCACACACACAGACAGGACGTGAGAGGATGGGGCTCGAAACTGGCAGGTAACATGGTGGCTCAGGGCTACGCTAAGTGTCTGGAGCAGCCTCACGTGCCTCCCAATCCTGCCCCCTGGGTAGGCATTTGGAAACTCCCTTCAATTCCAAAAGTAGATCACTTTTGCTGGCTACTTTGCCACCAAAAAGTTCTAACTGACGACAGGCTACAGAAAAGGGGCATCTCTGGACCTTCAAGATGCTCGTTATGCAAGGAAAGCTTGGAATCCGCCCTTCACCTCATGATAGAGTGCAAATTCGCAGTTGTCATCTAGCAGGAGCTTCTTGGTTCATGGAATTATAAGTTCACCTTCCCCTCCTCTATCCCGGACCTGTTTGCAGGCAGGATGGCCAGATATCCAGGCCCAAATCCAAAAAATAAAATAGTTAGGGTAGCTTGGAGTGCTCTGCCTAAATTCATCAGCTGGAAAGGAATAGAAGGATATTCCGAAATAAGGAACAAGACTTCAAAATAGTTACCAATTCAGTGAAATGTCAGCTAGTTGAGTGGCTGGGAGACAAAAGAGATGATTCAAATCTAAGCCAGCAGGATATTGATTTGGGAGCTGCCCTCAATTTCAAATTTCAAAAATCAAAAAGCGCTTCTACATCTCTCAAAGACTGGCAAATCAGGAGAAACGAAGAAGATTTTCAATCTTGGCTGTCCAAACTAACACTTCCCTCTCTCTTCTTTGACGGGGCAGCCGAAGGAAATCCAGGAATTGTTGGAGCTAGAGGGCTCATCATAAACCCAGAGGAAGCATCTTCGCACAGATTTGCTTGGGGATTAGGCCATTCCTCAAGCATACAAGCTGAAGCGATGGCCCTGTTTCAAGGAATCAAAATTCTCAAAGCGCTGGGCCTCAAGGAGGCAAATGTCTTTGGGGATTCCCAGGTTATCATAAAAGTAGTGGCGACCAATTCTAATCAAGCGGACCTGCAACTCGCAAGGATAATTACAAGGATTAAAGGCATGGCAAAGTCCCTGAAATTGAAATAATTTCATGTTTTGAGAACAAATAACAAAGAAGAAGACATTGAGGCAAACAAGGCAGTCCAGTTAGTTTCCGGAACTATTCTTAGAGATAATGAAATCTTTTGGGATCCAATCCCCTAAAGAGCCATGTTTTACTGCATATTATTGAAACAGTTTGTTTGGATTTTTAAGCTCGGGAACTCGGCAGCAAAAGTTCACTATATAAAATGTAAAAAGAGGAGCCTGATAAGTGTAGGCGCTATGCTCCTCTTGCTGGATAGACTTGCAGAAATCTGCCCCTCTTTTTGTAACTGAATTTGTGGCTCTTTGCCAATCAATTAATGAAATCCCATAACCGTTTTGTAAAAAATAATAAAAACCTCTTTTTATTTTAAAACAATTTATTTAAATTATATTTAAATAATATTTTTAAAACTTAATAAATTTATTTTAATATATTAAAATAAATAAAATTCCAATTCTTAAAATTTAAAAACACATCAATTTACAAATATAATACTAGCATTTACTCTATTAAGTGTAAATGCCCAAAGGATAAGATATAAGTTAGTACAATCCATTAAACAAGTGAATATATGATGTCCTTGAAATCAAATAAGACGGTGTGATTTTATAAATACGTAATAAAAAATTAACTTGAATATCTGATATCCTTGAAATCAAATAAGAAGGCGTGATTTGATAAGTACATAATAAAAATTTAAAATATAAAATAAATTTAAGTACATAATTTTATGGATACAAATTTCATCTCATACCATTTAAATTTAAAATTTATTTTTACAAAATACAAAGATTTTGATAATGGTAAATGATATTGTCAAAATTTACATACATGTAAGACACTTTATATCTCAACATTATAATAATAATTGTTTTAAAATATTAGAAAACATAGATGCATATAATATGTAGAACAAAATCATTAAGAGAGTAGGCCAATTATGAAACGCATGAGAAAAAGGTGGATGAGGTCAACCATTAGCAAAAGCATGCTAAAGTGAAATCATAATAATAATTGTTTTCATATTTAATGAAAGTTAGAAAATATAGATGAATATAATATGGGGAACAAAATCCTTAGAGTAGGCCAATTATGAAACAATGAGAAAAGGTTACATGAGGTTAACTATTAGTAAAAGCATGGTAAAGTAAAAGTATATGTATATATAAAAGATGTGTAATGTTATTCAGTAAATAGATTAAATATTATATTTTGTATGTGGGAAAATGTATTTTAGAGATATAAATTGAGAAAATAGTTATTATTATTTTAATAGAAATTTAAAAGAGATAATATGGAGATTATTTTAGAAGGAGGTTTGCTACACATTGCATATAAATAGTTAAACTCTAGGGTTTGCACAAGAAAAGCAAACACTATCGCACATAAATAAGCTCTGCTAATAAAAAATTTACAGGGCCAAAACCCCTAAATACATACAGACTGGAATAGTCTTGAAACTAACAAACCAAACACAAAAGCATGCATACATAACCCATAAAAAAGGTCATAAAGGCCTATACAAATGTCCAAAAATAGACAACAAATATTAACGATGGATGGATGATAGACCCCAACAACATGAAAGGAACCTTACAATAGCACCAAAGCCAATAGCAACAGAAAATGTCATCGAATAAGAAACAATGACAAAGTCGGAAGATGCAAACAACATCAACAGACCTTCCCCGGACACCATGGCGGAAACAGGGCGACATAAAACCATTGAGGCCCCAAAAGAGTCGAGCCATGAATAAGACTAACATAAGCAACAACAATGAACTTGATTCCAGGAAGGCAAAAAAATCCGTGAGCGGAAACATTTGGTGGTGACTATGACGAACAAACCATAAGGATGGCAGAGATCCAAGGCTTGGCAACTCAAAAACGAGGGCTATGAAAACTAGGGTTCCAACCACCAAACCCTCACCCCCCTCAATGCCTCTCACTGAAATATACACTTGTCATAACAAATAGTAATATAGTAAAAGAAAAAATTTAATTGATACATCATTTCTACCACAAAAAGAACAAAGAACGAATATTTATGATTTTTCAAGTTTAAAATGTTTATATATATATATATAATATAGATATATATATATATATTATATATATATGACAAAATAGAAAATAATATTAATATTGCAATTAAAAAATAGAAGTAAAATTTCAACACAATCAAGATTACATGACTTCTTTACATTACTAAATTGTGTGCTAGATCACATTAAAGATAAAGTATTACTAAATGATTAGTTGTAAACATTAACGAGAACAATTGAGGATGCTTGCCAATTTTTCAGTTGAGGTTAAATATAATCCATTCTAACACAATTAAGAATCGGGTAGTCAATAACGAAAGATGGTGGCAATGGTAAAGGTGACAACATCATCCTAGTACCCTCGCTAGCAAGAAAATTTTAGATGCCTAGAAGTTCCTTAAAGCATTACTCATGTGATGTAGTGAAAACATAGAAGTTTGTTTGCTCAAAATTCTTGCAATTTGAGATGAAAGGTTGGATTGTTAGCAAATGAACAGAAGGATTGCAAAGGAACTAACATATGGATGATCATGTGATAAATGTCTCAATAAAACAATTCTAGTTGGATATGGTTCCCATATAAAACCATCAAGAATTGTTATTTTAAAATTTTAGTTAAGTTAAAAATAAAAAAATGGCCACAGCTGGTTTGGGGCTCCTAGTGAGGCAAAGGCAACATTGCCTTCTCCACCACAAGTAGTAGGTGGACATGTGGACTATCAAAAGCAAAACCATTAAGCATAAAATCAACACCATGTTTAACTAATCCATCAAGCCCTCTAGTGTTAATTTGTAGGTTAGGCAACAACATGATCGTGAGATTGACAACACATGAAAAGAATGTAGTCACTGAGAAGTTGATTTTCCAAGCAACTTTTTCTTCTACACCACATACAAGCATTGGCCTATCAAGAGCAACATCATTAGGAAGAAAATGAACACCATGTTTAGTCAATTCATTGACCCCTCTAATGTCGATGTACCATAACAATGCGAGAAACAATGACTTAATCACTAGATTGAAGAGCACATTAAAAGAAGGTGAAAATAGACAAATCCTTGTTCCAAATAGCTCTATATTGTTAGAGTTGGCAAGTGCCAACCTATCTATCTTGGCACTTTGGAAAGAAATACAAACTAATGAGCTAAGAATTGACAAGGATAGGTGAAAGCAATAAATAACAAAAGCACATGAACCACAACAAGTATTATTGATGCCACCACCTTCAACTAGTGATATGATAACCATTCCTAATTGATTTCATTATATCCTAATTAGTTGACCTCAAGTGAACATTAATATATTTTCAAGTAGAGGTTTATGGTTCTATCATTGAAGAATTACCAAATGCAAAAGTCAACTATGGGCACATTGCTATAAAAACCAATGAACTTCTCAGTTCTAATGTTTGGTGATTACTCTTTCTTTAAAACCCAAAAACAAGATATGGAGTGTGTGTCTTGACTCTTCATTCCATAATGCGTAATACAAAATGTTCAAATAAAATCACAGTGAAGATAGAAACTTAAATTTCTTATGATCATTGACAAATTCCTTAGTGGTCATCTATGTAAGATAACCTAATCTTCATTAAAACTTGGATTAAGCATTTGCATCACATTCAACAAGTTTGGGCTCACCCTACGAAAACACAAGTTATATGCCAATTTTGAGAAGTAATCATTCCACATGCAGATAATTTTATATCTAGGATACATTAGGGATGACCATGATGTGCATGTGGATTTAGCCAAGATTCAAGTCATACATGATTTTTTGTTGTGAGCTGAGTCACAACAAAAACCATTTAAGGATCTAAATTTTACATATGTTCGACATCGGTCCTCATTTTGTGAGAATTACAATAACCCTTTAGGTTGGGACTAAAGTTCTTTAGATTATTTTGTCAATATAGTGTTGATCCATCATGTACATTCTTTGGCCTATTATAATGGAGCACTCTTTGACAAAGATTTTCATTAATACATTTTTTATAAGGAGATGTACTCCATTATGCAAGCATCTTGACAATGAAAGTATGACATTTTGAGAAAGGAAAGGATCAACCACAATGATCACAAGTTATTGTAATTGATGTAGACACAAGAAAACTTACCTAATGACTGTTAAATGTTAAATTCATTAAATGTTAAATTCATTAAAGTACAACACAATCCACATTGCAAGTTGTCTCAATCAACCTTCCATTATGGTGTGAATGGGACTTCTATGTGATCGGGCACTGATTTGAAATAATAATCCATTCCAATAATTTTCATGTGATTTGAAATAATAATCAATTCCAATAATTTTCTCCCGGTAGGCTCGGCTTGCATGTGACGTCCCCGTTAACCTGGGATACTTTAACGAATAGAAAATAATATATACAAAGTATATATAATATTGGCCTAATATTGTAATAATAATAATAAATATTATTATAAGGAGTTGTCTATAATGCGACTTTTTAGAGATTCCGGTGATGGAATCCGGCGGAAGAAGTGAGGTTAAATCTTGATTTTTAGCAGTTAAAATGGTTTTTTAACTGCATATTTGGATTCAGCGCCCTGAAAAACCCCTGGGAGCCATTGATTGTGCAAAAACTAGCTATGAAACTTGGGATTCCAATGAATTGCTGCCGGATCTTGACCGGAAAAATCCACCGGAAAGGCTTTCAAAAAGTCGCATTATAGACTACTGCTTATTATAATAGGTATTGAAATTTGGCTTTACCAACCAAAAGTCATTATGTCACGTGGGCGGGTGATTTTTTCATTAAATGATTTGCGGAATATCGCTGTCTGCCATGACGTTGTCTCCATCACGCAAAAAGAGGTCTATGTAAAATATATCTTTAATTAACCAATAGTTAATTACTTACAAATTTTTTATATTTTAAAATAAAATTGGTTTATCCTCAATAACATGGCAGAGTGTATATATTGCTACCATTTTTATAAAATACTTTAATTTGCTTTACCCTTATTTTATTTATTATTATTTTCCTGTTTTCCATTGTGATTGTAATTTCGTAAATACATAATTAAAATTTATTTTTTAATCATATAATAAAAAATCAAAATTTATTTTTTAAATAATAATAATAATAAATTATAGTATAAGATAAAGGGATTTGTTTTTTTAATAAATTTACAGAGATACACTTATTTTATTTTATTTACATTTAAAAAATATACATATTTTTAGTTATCATACTCATTCAAATTATAAACAATATCTTCGTAATATAAACAAAATATCAAATAAATGGAAAAGTCTACCAAAATAATTAAGTGGAAATCTTAAAAACAACTTTTGTTGTGAACATGAACCATATTAGCTAGTTCTAAATATCGAACAAATAATGATGTGATTAATCCGAAAAAACTTTCTTACAACATTTATCATAATAAATAACAATATCACCAAAAACAACACATTAAAACCATACATATAATAAAGAGAAGAAAAAGTGGATATTAAATATTTTGCTTTAAAATAATAACACTTTTTTATTATCTATTTCACTTTTTACAATGAAAAACCTTATATAATTAGAAGTAAGGAAAGACTTACATTTGCATGGAAGGCCCCATCACAAACCATTTTAAATCCTAAACAAAATAAAATATATATTCACAAAACAGAAAGTATTGTCAATATTCCAACTTAAAAAATTAGAAGTAAAATTTTAGAGTTCAAAAGTTTTTTATCAAACTGGTTACAATATAACATGCTTTTAATAAAAATGTACACAATAAGGATTATGTGACTTCTTTATGTTGCTGAATTTTGTAGTAGACATTAAAGATGTAGTAGATATTAAAGTTATGGTGTTAATAAATGATTCATTATAAATATTAGGGAGAACTATTTATCAAGTGCTAATTTATAAGTTGGAGTTAATATAGTCCATTTTAACATAATCGATAACCTATTAGTTAGTAAGGAAAGAATGATGGTGATAACATTATTCCAATACTTTTCCTAGCTTCAAAATTATAAATGTTTGGAATTTGCTCGAAGCAATGCATGTGTGATTGTAATGAGGGATAGTTAGTAAGGAAAGAATGATGGTGGTAACATTATTCCAATACTTTTCCTAGCTTCAAAATTATAAATGTTTGGAATTTGCTTGAAGCAATGCATGTGTGATTGTAACAAGCTTCCTCAGACACCATGATAGAAACAGGGCAACATAAAACCATTGAGGCGCCAAAGGAGTCAAGCCACATATAAGACTGACACAAGCAGCAACAATGAACTCGACTCAAAGAAGGCGAAAAATTGTTAGCGACAACGTTTGGTAGTGGCTATGGCGAACAAACCATCAGGATGACAGAGATCCAAGGCTTGGCAACACAAAAACGATGACTATGACAACTAGGGTTCCAACCACTAAGCCCTCACACCCCTTAATGCCTCTCACTGAAATATACACTTATCATAACAAATAGTAATATAGTAAAATAAAAATTTAAATTGATAAATCATTTGTATCCTAAAAAGAACAAAGAATGAAAATTTATGATTTTTCAAGTTTAAAATGTTTATTGCAAAATATATATATATATATATTGCAAATTAAAAAAATAGAAGTGAAACTTCTACACAATTAGGATTACATGACTTCTTTACATTACTAAATTTTGTGCTAGATCACATTAAAGATATAGTATTAACAATGATTATTTGTAAACATCAACGAGAACAATTGAGGATGAATGTCGATTTTTAAATTGAGGTTAAATACAATCCGTTCCAACAAAATTAAGAACCAGGTAGTCAATAATGAAAGATGGTGGAAATGGTAAAGGTGACAACAACATCCTAGTACCCTCACTAGCAAGAAAAAATTAGATGCCTAGAATTTCCTTAAAGAAATGCTCATGTGATGTAGTGAAAATATAGAAGTTTGTCAGCTCAAAATTCTTGCAATTCGAGATGAAAGGTTGGATTGATAGGGCATGAATAGAGGGATTGCAAAGGAACTAACATAGGGATGATCATGTAATAAATGTCTCAATAAAACAATTCTAGTTGGCTATGGTTCCCATATTAAACCATCAACAATTGTACTTTCAAAATTTTAGTTAATTTAAAAACAAAAAAGCAACCACAACTGGTTTGGGACACCTAGTGAGGCAAAGGCAACATTGGCTTCTCCACCACAAATAATAGGTAGACATGTGGACTATCAAAAGAAAAACCATTAAACGTAAAATCACAATATTAATTTATAAATTACAAATATGAGTGGACAATAATAATCATCCTCATAAATAAAAAATAAGAAAAGGTAACCAACCAAGAAAGTGGTTACGTTCCTGTGCCAACTCCAAATTCAATTCATTGGTCGGTGTACCACCCACAAGTTCATTACGTCACGTGGGTGGGTGGATTTTTTCATTACGTAAATGCCTTTTGCAATGATTTGCGGAATCACTGGCTGCCGTGCATGAGTGACGTTGTCTCCATGACGTAAACAGAGGTCTAGACTCTACGTACGATAAGGATAATCCTCAATAACATAGTAGAATGTATATGTTGCTACTATTTTTTATAGAATATTTTAATTTGCTTTATACTTATTTTATTTATTATTATTTTCATGTTTTCAAATGTCATAAGAGGAAAAGTGTAATTGGTTAAATATATAGTTAGTTTTTAATTTTTATTTTTAATAAATAATATATTATTATAATTTAATAAAAATAAATAAATAAGTATATATTATAGGATATGAGATTTATCTTTGTTAAATAAATTTACAGAAAGTATATATTTATTTTTACAGGTTAGAAACTGTTAAATAAATTTACAGAAATGTATATATTTTATTTTTACAGGTTAGATAGTGTCAATTGTTCAAAGTGAGGGTAACATCTATTAGTAAATTTTTTTAGTATTTCTTTTGGAGATTTATTAGTTTGGCGACATTTATTGTATTCAGAATTTTCTTTCTGTTAGTTAATAATAAAAACCTTTAATTGTTGCATCGGTTTCCCACGTTGGATTTTTCCGGGGATTTTTGTCTAAAAATAACGATGTTATATTTTTGTGTGTCAATATTTTCTTAGTTTCCAGTTTATCTTCTACGATATTTTTATTTATGAAGATTGCAATGTGATTAATTTGTTGTTGTCGTAGCAATAAACTGCATTATTAATTTATCAGTTAGAAGAATTATTCCAATTGCTGCAATAGAATTTCAGCAGTGAAATTTCACATGGTATCAAAGTAAGTTTGGTGGAAAGGGAAGATCAGAGGCAGAAGACGAAATTTTTTTGTTTAGAGGGAGCAGTAAGAAGAATTTTCTAGTGTTGCATACTGCCTAATTAGGTAGTGCAAATTGATGGGAAATTTTATTTTTTAGTGTAGGGTTGGCAGAAAAATTTGGCTTGCCAAATTAAGTGATTCTAACAGGTAGAGGGAGCACTAGTAGCTCATATTTTCAAAGAGCAGGTTTCTTGTCTGTGCACAAAGGGTTTTACAACAGAAGAATCCATGTTGGGTGGAAGAAAAAGCACACACACAAAGGGAATTTCTCTCAGAGGGTTTCTAGTTGTAGTCGGCAGTAGCTGAAAGCAAATTTTCTCACTCCATAAGGGAGTGTGAATAGCAGAATCAACAGTCGAGGAGGAGAAAGAGGGAGTTTACCATTCAAGTTTCAGATATGGCCACAAATGGGCTTAGAGATCAACATAAGTTGACGGGAGCCTCCAACTATGTCATCTCGAAAGCTAGGATGTCCTTCATGTTAGATGAACATGGCATGAAGACCTTTGCACAGAGTGTTGTGGCAGTATCGACTGATGCAGATCCGCTGAAAGAGATCAGGAAAGAGATGGCCAAGGCAAAGCGAATGATCTTGGATGGACTACGAGGCCATACAGTTTCTCGTATATCTGGATAGAACAATGCCAAGGAGATGTGGGATGCTCTCACTCAGTTATATCAGAATCATTATGAGCAGATAAAGATGTTCCTAAAAGAGAAGCCGAGAAACATCAAGATATATAAGGGTGAAGGCATTGATCCCTTTCTCACAAGAATTGAGGAAATTTGGGATCAACTTGCAGCAATTGGGGAGGTGCCTCAAGACACATAGATTGAGTGTTTAGTACTTAATAATGTCTCAAAGGACTAAGAGATCTTCATCCAAGGCATTTTAGGACAAGATACTCTGCCTAGGTGGAACAAGATGTGGTCATACTTGTAGTAGGAGGAGATGAGGCAAGCACTTACGAAGAACTCAATTAGTAGAAGTAGCAGTAAGGGTTCGAAAGGTGAGGAGGAAGAAAATAATGTGGCCCTTGCATCAAAGGGTCCCAACCAGGGACAGGGAGAGAAGAAGAAAAGGATCTATCTAAGGTAAATTGCTTTAGGTGTGGTGAGTTTGGCCACTACAGTACTCAATGTATTCAAAGGAATAAGGATAAGCATGAGAGGCAAGATCAGGAGGCATCATCCGCAGAGATAGAAAAAAAATCCTCCATGTTGGAGGAAGGCTTTTCCATGTTTGCAACTATACCTCCAGGAGTGAGGTGGGGAGATATAGAGCTATAGTCTCAGAGTTGTGCAGAATTGGGCATGGTCCATTGAGGTGTCTTCCTTATGGAAAATTACCATGCTACAGGAGCCCACAATATTCAGTAGCAAGATGGATCAATGTCAATTGATGCAGTCATATTTAAGAGAACAATTGCATACTTGTTGCAGTCAGGTGTTGAGGAGCACAAAGCAGTGTTGACAACAGGGCAGGAGGCTCAATAACAAATTCAAAAATAACGCATATTCCTCAGTGGATAGTGCAAAGGCTAGTAACATTCAGGTGCTTAGGAGACAGAGTTGCTTCAGTATTTTGGATGCTTCTCAGTTGCAGTACTTGAAGTAGCAACAACAACAATTGAGAGGGAGTTGCAGTGCAGATGCAAAGTTGGAAATAGTATATCAGTGTCAGCAGTAGCACAAATCCAACATCAAAGTTACACAGTGTGTGGTGGGAAGTGGCAGACAGTCAAAGTGGCCAGACATTAGCAGCATGTATAGAGGATGATGCAAAGATAGAGTGTTGTAGTAGTTTAGCACTAGAACACCTTCCTCACTAAGAGGGAGTGTTAGTTTTTGTAGCACCAGATGGTGTTCTAGTCTTGATAGTTGTCAAAGAGGCTAAGAAACACTAAGAATCCATAACCCTGATAAGGTTTCAGGAAAATCCATCTATAGATGCCTTAATTAAGTTAATTAATTATTAATTAAATTTTTCCTAAGTCTAACTTAGGGAAAATGATAAAATAAAAATAATAAATTAAGGAAGGTGATATTTCTATAGAAACTCACACAGATCAACTAAGAAATAATCTCAGCGATTGATTGATTTTTAATATTAGTCGTTGGAGTCCCATAGTGAGATTATAAGAAGAAGTCGATGGGTAGATAGAGGAACATACTTGAGATCAATTTCCTTAGGAAGTTCGATTTTCCAGAGAACAGGAACATTTTGTCAGAAGAGTTCGAGCCAAAGAGGGGACGTAGAGATAGAGAGGGGCAGAGACAATGAGTTCGAAGGAAGTTTTCCAATTCCTGAGAGTCAGAAACAGGGGGATGAAATTTTCTCCAGGAGCTTGCATAAAGGCAATGCAGAGCCTCAAGTGGGTAGTTAGAGTTAGCTGAAGAGGAATACATTTTCAGTTCTAGACGCCGGTATCATTTTCCAAAGGGCCGAAGAAGCATTTTCCCAGTCAGCAGCAGGAAAGACGACTAGATTAGCAGTTATTTCAGGCAATTTGTGTGGTAGGCAGTGCGTGTGGAAGGCAATGCTAGAGTGTCACAGAGCTTGCACATAACACTTGGATGACTAAATTTTCAAATTTCAGATAGTGTCGGGATTGCTCGGAGTTAGGGTAAAATCCCGCGGTAAATTTTTGCAAGTATTTATCTTCGATAGATTCGCCATTTTGGTGACATTTATTGTACTCACAATCTTCTCATTATTGCTTAATAATAAAACCCTTAGCTGCTACACTGGTTTTCCCACATTGGGTTTTTCGAGGGACATTTGTCCAAAAATAATGGAGTTATATTTTTGTGTGTGTCAGTATTTTCTTATTTTCCAGTTTATCTTCTGGAGTATTTTTATTTGTCAATATTGTGGTGTGATTAATTCATTGTTGTCATAGCAATAAACTGCATAATTAATTTATCAGTTAGAAGAATTAATTCCAATTGCTCCAAAAGAATTTTAGTAGTGAAATTTTCACAGACAAAAACCAAAATTCGGTCTCCATGGATTATATGTTAGGCCCATCATTAATGAGACAAGTTTAAAATTGTGTATTTGTGGTTTTTCATTGACTCCCTAAAATGATATTTTGGGCACCCTATAGAAAGACTATCACAATAGAAGTGATTGTTAAGCTATCCTTCAAGATTATTTCAATTCATTTTCGGTTACAATAGACCATTATTTTATATAAGAACAATAAGTTTCGAAACACTTTTTGGTCCAACTTGTAATCAATAATAAACACCAAACTAACCAAATCAATTTCCTTCCATCACAAATTAATAAACAAAAAGAAATAGTCAACATGATAATTGTGCATATCCTTAAAATATACAACATCCAAACATCCATATACATATGTATATAAACTTCCTTATTTTCAAAATCACTCCTGTGGATCTCTTAATCATGTTATTAGTCCCTGCTATAGACATTGATTGATCGTTGGTCGGCAATTAGTTTATTTTTTTACCCAAATTTTTTAGTGCCTATGTAAATTTAATCGAAGTTTTATGTTTGCCAGTTAATTCATTTCAATTTTAACGAAAGTTTTTTGAGCGATAAAACATTCCACCCGTTATTGGAAACTTCACGTGCCCCAATACAGCAAGGTTGGGGCAACACTATTTTATCCAAACTCAGGTATTTTATACAAGCCCAGGTTGCGGAAAACTTTTCTGATATCCAAACTTTCTGGTGCAAAAGATTTTTATATCCAAACAAAATATAATTCACTCACACGAACTTCAGAGAGAATTTACCGCCACATGGCTATCTACATGCGGCAGCTCTGGTGGACTATCTGCATGCGGTAGCTTTGGTGCTATCTGCCAACATGCGGCACCCAGCAAACATAAGATCAACCTCAAAGCAATGGATGCATAAGCTCAACCTCAAAGCAATGGATGCAACAAACATAAGCTCAACCTCAAAGCAAAGCAATGGATGGATAAGATCAACCTCAATGTAATGGATGGAGCATTTGTATTGTGCATCATAGTTCACATGCTATGAATTTTTATTTGTATTCACTTTTCCATCTATAAATTGCTGGTTCATTCCTGTTCATAGGAAATTCTTCATTTGAAAATCAAGCAGAAAGGATTGAAAGAGCTTGCTTGAGTTTTTTTACTAAAAGAACCAAAAAAAGGTTCTCTATTTGATTTAAGCTTTAGATACCACTTTCTTTATTTGAATAGGAAAGAAAAACCCACCTTCTTTGTTGAGAATTATATCTCTATTCAGATGTCATCGCCTGAAACATAGATCGATAGGTCTATTGTTGCCTACAAATCTGTCTACCACTTTTGTAGTGTGGTCTAGATTGTGAAGACTAGCTAAGCCACCTATGATGGATGCTACTCGTGCCAGTGCTGGTGGATAGAAGCTATTGGTAGATCAACAGGTGGTGGTAGTTTAAACTTTCATCTATCTTTATCAACTTCTCGGGGGTTTGGTAGTCTGCTCAAACACCATAATATATGACTGGGTATGCTACTAATGACTTTGTCTTTGTCCCCCTTGATGGTGGTGGGTATCAATATGATGAAGCAACAACCCCAATTGCAGCATCTCCTACTCCTACTTCATATACATCAACAACTGTTGTGGGAAAGATGGGACCGATCGAAGGGGCACTGGGACTGGAATGAGGAGCTAGGACTGGAACAGGTAGCTCTGGTTATGCTATGGGTGGTGGATGAACTAATGGTTCTACTGGATGTTGGGTCTAGGTCTGGAGTTATTGGATTTGTTGGGTTTGGAGTTGCTGGATTTACTGTTGTTGCTGTAGAGTATGGCTTTGATCTACCTCTGTATAATCAACTACTTTCTTCTCGGAAGCTACTGTCAATCGAATAAACAAATCAACCACTGCTTCCACAACAATAGGATATGAGGGGCATGTGCTCCCCATAACTACACCACTTCTTGTGCTCCTCCTGCTGGATACTGATCTGGTGCTTTGAAAATGAGTGTAGTTGGGGAACTGTCTTTACTGACTAGAGCATAAAATATCTCGTCAGGGATATGAGCATCAAAAACATGCAAGATAATACAGAAGCTAGGATCAACATCAGCTCTAACTATAAATGGTGATCCATGCTACACATCCCACCTTAGGCTTATTATTGTCATTAAATAAAGTTTCTTGAAAATCGTAGGAAATGCCGACAGATGTGTCACCATGCAACTACTCGATTTTTCCTAGAGTAATCTGCTTCGAATGCAATGGAACAACTTTACTAGAGAAAATGACAGCGACGAACACAAAATGGCAGTGAGTTACAGGTATAATGGACACACGGATAGACAAGATGTCAGCGGCCTTGGAAACATGCATGTCCATGTTTTGCTAGTGTGGACAGGTGGTCACAGGATGGCCCCATGCGGTACCCATATTTCTTCCCGTATTTCTACAGGTGTGTGGTATGATATCATGTGTCGAACTATTCTAGTCTTATTTAAAATTTTAAAATTTTCAATTTGTTTAAAAAGAAACCTAAAATTTGTTTAAAAGTGATTAAAAGATTATTAACTTCTTATCCACGTGTAATTATCATATTTTGCGTTTTATTGAATAGGCCATGGTTAAAAATATCTCACAGTAATCTGATGGTTTTTTATGCCTCTATTCTGAGCTAATGGCCATTTTCAAAGGCTTTACCCTTAGTTTTTCTGGCTCTACAGCCACTGTCAAAGGACAAGACAAATCCAGTCCATACTCTAATGGAAGTCTCATATGAATAATGTGTATGCTCGTTCTAACATGGGAAAATGGGAGGTGACTAATTATTCGTCCTTCAGATTTCAAAACAGTAGGTAAGGAATATCATCTGTTGCATTTTTTTTTTGCTTTGTAATTACCTCTACATTGACACTGTAACAAAGTTTTTGTATTGCAGGTTCGTGAACATGATATGGTGATTTGGCCACCACATTTTTCCTTATATTGGGTTAGATTTCCACGTGTATATTTTGTCTCTGTCACCCTTTTCCTATCTTGTATCTGTCTCGAGCCCTTATGCATGGAGTGATTGTTAGTCTGTGAGCTTCTTAAATTATCTACAACTTCTCTTAATATTTGTTTGTATATGTATTCAGTAATTCCTTTCTTTGTTATTGCTTATGACGGAGTTTTGCTATGTGATTTTTGCGGAGAAGGCTCAAAGCTTCCATTAATAGTATTTGTAGATGAGGAGCTCAGAGCATGATTTGGTAATGTTATAAAAAGGCGTATTTTGCAGAGAACTCTCAGGGCTTCCATTAATAGTATTTGCAGATGAGGAGGCTCAGAGCATGATTTGGTAATTCTATAAAAAGGCAAATTATGAATGTTGCAGACAAAGAGAATATGTATGTATGTTTAACTTACATGGCAGGGTATAATCTCATTCTTAGTAAATTCATATCATTTCATAGAATAGTTTGCTACTTGAAAGCCCAACAAGCTAAAATATGTAGAGGAAATTGTATGATTACTATTTTTTTAATGAAAAATGGTCTTGGAAATCGGTGCTTGTCACAATCGCATCTAGGGTTCCTTGAATGGCACCAAGGGTAGAGGTTGCAGCCGCCAGAGTAAAACATGTACTCCTAATAAAGAGGGCCTTTACTGACTTGAACACATGACTTCTTAGGAATCTTCACTTTGAAATTGGTTGATTAAACTAAGTTGTCCAACCCACTGACCTAAATTGTGTGTTATTATTTACTGTTATGTCATATATGAATGGAAAATATCTGTTTTACAGGTCGTCCAATCAAAGCAGAAAGATGAGATGAAGATGGACTTATGATGGGATAGGACGGATGGATTGGGATCATCTTTATCTGCATCGAGATCATAGAATCTGGATGGGATTTTAAGGTTTCATTCAATTGCTTGTATCTTAGATATTACTTGGACTGTTTATGCTTGCTGATTAATCTTTCCTTGTTTGAGGGTTTGCCTCTGTTTGTGTAAGTTGTATGTTAGTGGTTATGTGCAGTTTTCTATTTTGTTATTGGACTCTAAGTTTTGGCTGGTCGGCCTGCTTTCCTAGCATTTGCGTCTTCCACTGTGCTTGTGATTCATTAAAATTACAGCGGAATAAGTTGTTCGGACTGCTTTCATGTTTTGTTTTAAATATAATCCTCTTACAATCTCCCACACCTTCATTTACAGTATCAGAGTGTATTAGGACTAGACAGGAGGATGGAGGGTTATGATTGGAGTATATTTGTAGATCGTTTATATTTACAGTGTTCAACTGTATATTTATAGCAACGTGTTACATTATTTTATTTATATATGCAAAGTGGTTTGATTGATTTACAAGAGGTCGCACAAGGAAGGAGAATAATATTCATACTACACCTCTACCCCTCAGAGATATACATCTCTCTTTCTCTTTCCCAGGCAGAGTGATTTCATTGATTTGCAAGAGGTTCTTCCTACAATTATTGGAAATGTGTGCCCAAGAAACACATCGGAATGCTCTGAGTTGGCCTAACCTCCCTGACTGAATCGCACTACCTGACCTACGTGAATGGCACCTACCTATCCCCTCTCTTCTAGGCTACTTGTTTTGCTGTTGCCGGTGATGCTCTTATAGACGTATATATAGGTGGAACTAATGGTTCAGAATCAGCTTACAATGTGGGACTCACACACCTTTCCTTTTGGGTGGTTTCAGTTCTCTGGGCAATAAGTTCCCTGACTATATAGGTGGAACTAACGGTTCAAAATCAACTTACAATGTGGGATTCACACGCCTTTCCTTTTGGGTGGTTTCGATTCTCTGGGCAATCAGTTCCCTTTCCAGGCTTGTCCATTAACCTGATTCCCCTCGGGCTGACCCATCAACATTTGCATTAGGGAATGGATATGTAGGGTTAGTTATACCTTTTTTTGTAGCTAAGGTTGCTTTTCAAACCATTCAAATGGCCTCCGTAGACCCTGATCAGAATCTGCCCCCACAGGAGCCCGTCCCGCTCAAGAGTATCCATGATTCCTAGCTTCAGCAATAGGTTCTAATTCCTGCATCATATGGGCAAGGTTCAGCGATATCAGAAGGTAATATGTGTTGTTACCCAGAAGAATTCGTAAGGCAAGGCAATAAGTAAGTAAAGTATTGGATGCTCGTAAGTAAAGGAAGGGTTCATAGATGCCATACCTCCCCTCCTAAGATTCCTAAAGGCAGGCGGCACTGAACCAGAGGTATTAAAGCACGAACCTAACCACAGGAAGGAAATGAATTCTAGCCCGTGAGCACATAACAAACACAGCAAAGGACATATACACACGATGATATCAATGGAATATATTGAACTAGGAGGACAGACCATGCAGGCCTAATTTTCCATTTCAACTAAGCCACTCAAAACGTTCCAAATGCACGAAGAAATTGACTCTTATATAATATAGATAGATCAAATATTCAAGCGGTTCACCGCTCTCTCTTTAGGCTCTTCCCTAGATGAACTGGACCCAAAATGTGCCAATCCCTCTCTAAACCGCTAATCCTCCCAAGAAGGGGATTTGGGCTCCTCCTACTTGCTTGTCTAAATTGCCAATCCATCTTCATTCTCCATGAGACTTCTTTCATTTTTCATGGGAAACTTCTTTCACTTTCATGGGACTGACTTGGATTTCATAACCTGATGGACTGGCTCAACGGAATGGATTGAATCATCAAGGAGTGTATAGGTCACAACTTAGCTTGTTTGTCGAATGCATAAGATATTGGGTACTTGGTTAATATGATTCTTCTTTACATGATCACTGATTCTGCATTTTAGATTATATGAAATGGTATTTTGAAATTCATATCATGTGGTGAAGGAGATGAACTAGTTTGGTGCCTTTCCAGTTTATTTTATGTGGAAACCATATAATTTATCATAGGATGGATTAAAAAAGCTATATCAAATTTCTATTAACAACCATTCATGCTCAATTAAAAGTTTGGAATCTCTTTCTTTCATTGTCGGGCCTAACACATGACCTAAAACCCTTCCTTTTAATTGGAACCCCTCTAATCACCTACCAGCAGGCCCGAAGGGAGCGATCAATAACAATTGTCTCAGGCAACCACCCTATTTCTTCTTTCCCATGGTTCTCCCAGATGTGTGGTTAAGTAATGAAACAAAACAACCTACCTACACTTTAGCAAGAAGTTGGAGATTGACCTAATCCGCTTTCGTTTGGCACTGTTGGCTGGGATGAGCTGTTTTGAATGTGATGGAGAAGGAGGATAAAGATCTAGTCCCATTATATACATGAGGAAAGGATAAAACTGGCATGACCAGATGTTCAAACTCTTCTTCTTCTTTCTTCCTTCGAATGAAAACCAAAAACACTAACCTAAAGCTTAACTTTATTTAGTACATGCTCACACTAATAGATGTTGGTCAAATGTTAAAACATTTATATAACTAAGCATGGGTTATAGATTATTACCATTACTATAGTAATTACAATACTTACCTTTTTGATAAAGTGTTGATACTAAAGCCTTAGATGTACACTTTCATACCTGTATAGTTAAAATGTTAAGTATGTGTATTTACCTATATTAAGATGTTGGTCAAATGTTAAAACATCTATATAACTAAGAATGGGTTATAGATTACTATTACTTTACGTGATAGCTACTGTAATTACAATACTTACCTTTTTGATAAGGTGTTAGATTTCTTTTTAAGCAATTCTATTAAAGAAATTGTTGTGAGCATAGAGTCCTTTAATACTTCAAACCTGGCAGGAATTACCGTTCCATGAAGTGCTCATTGATAACAAGTCATTCCACTATTCTTTAGCCCTTGTGTTGGCCCCAATTAATGTGGCTCTGGTCACTAATATAACTGGAAAATTTTAACATTTTCTTTAACCATAATATATAGCACCTCATTGCATATATCAAATCTAATCAACACATCTTAAAAACAAGGCGGGCTGCGGGGCAGCTAGTCCCTGCCCCAGCCCAATAGTCAAACAAAAAGTCCGCAGCTTTCCAGGAGAGCGAAGCATATGTCAACAGTCTTACAGTTTGCTGCGAAGCATATGTCAATAGTCTTACAGTTTGCCAGGAGAGAGAAGCATATTTAGACATTGCCCTGTCAATAGTTTGCAGTTTGCCATTGCCAGGAGAGCGAAGCATATGCCAGGAGAGCCAAGCATATTTAGACGTTGTTTCCAGGAGAGTGAAGCATATGTCAATAGCCTTACAGTTTGTTGCGAAGCATATGTCAATAGTCTTACAGTTTGCCAGGAGAGCGAAGCATATTTAGACGTTGCCCTGTCAATAGTTTTGCAGTTTGCCATTGCCAGGAGAGCGAAGCATATTTAGACGTTGCCCTGTCAATAGTCTTGCCGTTTGCCAGGAGAGCCAAGCATATTTAGACGTTGTTCCTTTGCATAATTGCCTCTATCAGTGTCGACGGACAGAAATGTTGCGCCACAAGGTTGCAAGGTTGTAACGAAGATTATGGCATCATCGTTACTTGCCAAGTTGCAGCAAACTGATATTCAGTTTTATCCAAGTCCAGATTTAATAGAACATTATTGTTCGATGGAATAGAAACTATACACATTCCTTGACTACCCCTTCTCAGTCTTAGTAGAGTTCCTTCAAGGTATGGAGGTGAGCGTGAGGTTGTTGGCGTTGTATGATGTAGTTGCAATGTTGAGTGTTTTCTGAGCCTGGGAGATAAAGTGAGTTCTATTTGCACTGTACATTATGCAGTTGCCCAAGAATTGCCGAAGTTGTACAAGAGAACATCTAAACATTTATAAACTATTACCCAGATTAACCCAACAAAACTTGATGGCTTAAGTACGAGAAAACATTAAAAACATTGCAGAAGTTTCTCACGCAGAAGGAAATCTCTAATGTGTTCAAAATGCAATCCTGTAATAGAGGCCAGAAGAGCAAGAGGTGGTGTATAATATATATATAATATATATAATATATATATATAATAGCCATTGGCAGACAAATTATAGAGTGCAGAGTTAATGATATACACAACATTCCACATAGATAGATATCTATTTTGTTGGGAATTTTGATTATCGTCAACGCTGCGCTCAATAATATGGTTGCGTGGGCTGTCATAGGCTTGCAGCAATCGCTTCCGGGCATTCTCTCCATAACAAAAGCATACTGAGATTATCTTCAAATGATGGATGCCCAGCTTCAAATGATGGCTGCCCAGAATGATTAATTATATGTACTATATAAGGTCGTGGGATTACCAGAACTAGAAGCATCCAGCTCTAGATCGTAACAATGAGTAGAATGTACTGCATTTGGCGTAATGCATAAAGTCCTTTGGCAGTACGCATAATGTCAATGTACCACATGGATCGTGAAAGATTGAATACGTTAACCATTGGTAGCGCTTGCTTGGGTCTTGGGATGCTTGAATCGTCAAAGCTTCGAATGCGTTAACCTTGAGAAGTGGATGCTACAATATTGGGATGGTTGCACATTCGATAACACCTTTAATATTTAAAAAATGCTCGATTGAGAGTTTGAATGGTTTTTAATGGTGGAAAGAGATTTAGAATAGCCAAAATTGAATGACCCGGACATCTCAAAGTGGCTACCCATCAATTATTTCAAGGCAGTGGGGGGTGCCAACCAGTTTTGAATATTTAATCTTTGTATGGTCCAAGACGTATATTGTTGGATTTAAAATAAATTTAGCTTCAACGACGTACATTTTAATATTATGTACTACTAAGCATTAGCCACTGGGCATGTGAAGCATGCATTTAATAGTACGACAGATTCCAGAACATTTTAAATAAATATTCTACCAATTTACAATTTAAATAAATTAATCTGTCATAAAGCAGCTATAAACTTTTGGCAAAAAGTTTATTGTCCAACGTCATAAAGACTCTATACAATTCAGGTAAAAATATATTGAAGAAAGTAAGTATGCATGAGCGAAACGTGTCTTCTGGATGAAGTCTAGTTTATTCACATGTCAGAGCATCAAATTCCCTCAATAGTCTTTTTGTTTGATGCCAAAGCCTTGCTTGTGGAGGTTAATAACCAGATACCATCCTCTTTCCTGCTTGTGCTGAATCAATAGGTTTCGATGCAACACCTGAAAGAATTGGAGAAATCCGAAGACACAATTGAGCAGTGACATCGTAATAACAAAAGAAAATGCCTCCTGTTGTAGTTTGAAGTGCCTTCTACTACAGGAAATTGCAAGGCTCTCAGGATTTCATTTCCCCGCGCCGTTCAACAGGTAAGTTTCATACGTCTAAATCCTATTTCTTGATCATTTTGTTTGCAATCCAATTGTATTTCATGCCTCAAGTCCTCTCCACAAAAAGCACTACTTTCTGCCCTACTCCCGCTCTGAAGTGAATCAACAAGAGAGTTGTTATAACCCGCTTGAAGTTCTGGGTCGGGAGACTTAGACATTGGAGGAATTGAATCTGGAATCCCTACTGTGTCACCATGAATACTAAGCTCTCTACAAAAGCTTGTCATTTCCTTCTTTAGCATCATGTTTTGCATGGTCTCTGCCATTAGGGTTTCAGCATTGACCGAGATTTCTTCAATGGGGTTATTGCTCTCCCGCTGAAGAATGGAGTCATGTTGCTTGATAAAATTGCATTCTGCTAATTCTCTGTGGAACAAAGTTGTGTCAATTATGGTCTTAGAAAATTGGCCCTCATTTTCACGAACTTCAGATCCTCCTGGCCCGCTTGAAGAATCTAATTTGATACTAGTAAACTCCAGGAAATTAGGACTATTTGCTTCTCTGAAAGGGTAAAAATTCGCTGATGCCCGTGAGCCAGTAGTCATAGATGGAAACCATAAAGGTTTTCGAATTCCAATTCGGCAAGAAGTCTGTTATGACTTCTACCCGACGGCAGAGCGCAATCTTTCGCTCCATTGCCAGATCCTTACCTGAAAGCTGAAGCAAGGGCGTTAGCATAGATGAATTCAGGGTTATAATTCATTCTTAAATTAAGATATGATATGCCTATGAATGCTTTGTAAATGTGCTTATGAAATGCTGTGTAAATATGCCTATGAGTGATGTGTAAATGTGCTTATGAATGTTGTGTAAATATGTTTATGAACGCGAGACTGAAAATGAATGCGAGAATAAAAAATGAATATATGAATGACTCGTATATGTTTTTGGGTTTTTTGAATTTAATTCAAGTGCTTGACAAACATGTAAAAGAAAATAAAACATCTATTATGACTTCTACCCGACGGCAGAGCGCAATCTTTCGCTCCATTGCCAGATATTTACCTGAAAGCTGAAGCAAGGGCGTTAGCATAGATGAATTCAGGTTTATAATTCATTCTTAAATTAAGATATGATATGCCTATGAATGTTGTGTAAATGTGCTTATGAAATGTTGTGTAAATATGCCTATGAGTGATGTGTAAATGTGCTTATGAATGTTGTGTAAATATGTTTATGAACGCGAGACTGAAAATGAATGCGAGAATAAAAATGAATATATGAATGACTCGTAGATGTTTTTGGGTTTTTTGAATTTAGTTCAAGTGCTTGACAAACATGTAAAAGAAAATAAAACATCTATTATGACTTCTACCCGACGGCAGAGCGCAATCTTTCACTCCATTGCCAAATCTTCACCTGAAAGCTGAAGCAAGGGTGTTAGCATAGATGAATTCAGGTTTATAATTCATTCTTAAATTAAGATATGATATGCCTATGAATGCTGTGTAAATGTGCAGGAGTTGAAGATCAGGATGTAAATCCGCCTGCTTGGGCGTTGCAGATGAAGCATAATGGCGATTGGGCGTTGCAGATGAAGCATAATGCGTTGCAGATGAAGCATAATGGCGATGGACGAAGGGGACGAAGGGGCGTTGCAGATGAAGCAAAGGGTGAAGGCGTTTTAAGGGAGGCAAGTAAAGTCTTGCTTCCATGCAAATTGACACGGCATTGCAACGATGGTTTGACACGCCAACGATGGTTTCGACACGGCAAGGTGGGCAGCAGCCATGGTTTAGCACATATCATACGCAACAAGTATTCCTAACATTAAATGTTAGGAGACTAATGCTAAGGGAAACAGAGCATTAGTTCATGAAGCTCTTAATCACTTGTAGTTTTGCCAATTTTAGCCTAACTTTTCAGCTTGTATACCTCGTACTGAGGCCAAATAAGACGAACATGTTTTTGATTGGTTAAAGCATAAACTAATGAAAAATATGGTTTTGGTTTTCGTGTCATTCGAAGTAACTTTGTTTTAACTTGAAATAATTTTATGGGTTCTCGCGTCCAACTAATAGACACCAGCCAAAACCGATTGCTATAGTCCCTGCCAGGCCCGGAGGGCAGGGACTAATAACACCATGCCATGTACTCAAATAGACTTAGCAAAAAACAATTAAGGAATCCAGTGTCTCCGTGCAATGACACATTAGTCGTGATGTTATTTATTTTCGTTGCAAATTTGATGGTCTATTTTCTATTTTTATCGGGGCTTATTTTCAAAATAATATTGATGTTATTAATATGGTTTTATTAGTGGATTATGTTACTTACTGCAGAGGCGTTTAGTTAACTTAGCGTGTTACCAGTCACCATGGTGAAATATCAATGTCAGGTTTACACCTTTAAAAAAAACTCATATTTAATGACTAATTTCTTCCATTAATATTCAATTTTATTTTTGGAGAGGATTTATTGCATAACAATTTGCAATGATTAGATAGAGATGTTAATATCTACACCAAGCGAAATGACATTCGTCAATTGTTCATATAGAAATATACTTTGTTATTAAAATTAATACTTGAGCTTGTTTATTGTACTTTTGTAAATAATAGAATAAATTTCTCAATTCTATCATTATATAAAATGAAATTTTTTAATTTTATGATTATATATAAGTATATTTATTTTGAAATAGGATTTTAAGAATTTTAATTTAATTATGGTTAATTATTAAGATAATAATAGAAATTAATCTCCACTAAATATTTTAGAATATTTTTAATAGTATTCACAAATCAAAGATTAAGATGCATCTCCAAAGTAGTTATGCCATTTTTTTCTTTCTAATTAAATTGATTAACTAAAAAAAAATAGCATATGAATAAGTGTCACATGAAATGAGTTATGATTTTTTGGGCTTGTGGTATTGATAAGCCATGGATTGTAACAAAGCCTAGAATTTCCACGATAAAGAGAGGGTGAATCTCCATGGTTAAGAACCTTGCTCCATGTTTTTTTAAATGTATATATGTTGAACTTATATCCTAATTTTGTTTATTAATCACAATAATAATAACATTTTTTTCATAACCAAAGGTATCAATAACTGGGTCAGTCTCATACTCATGTGATACAGATTGATTTTGGCAACTATCACTAAACCTTTGGGGCCTACAACTTGCCCTCCTCTCTGTACACTGAGTTACAATAGGGGGATTGAACCTTGGATCTCTTAGTTTACACAATTTCATATTACTTTGATCACCAATTGAGTTGCCCCTCAAGACTAATAATAATAATTAAATTAAAATTAAATTAAATTTTAGAGATTTTTAAATTTTGACGATGTAAAATATATCATAAAATAAATATTTTGATTTTTATTACAATTAAATATTTATCAACATTTACCAATTATTTAATTTATATCTATACTAATATTAATATAATAAAAAATATTAATATACCAAACCACTAAATTATGACACCATATATAATTAAACTTATAAAATGAAAATAAAATAAAATTCATAAACCATTCATAAATCAATTAAAATTAGGTTGATTTATAAATATACTATCAAGTAAATACATATAATTTGTTTCTCTTATGTTATAAATATATTTTTATATGTCGTTGTTTATTGAGACTGTTAGCCTTGTGGGCAAATGGCCCAAAAATGGATCCGAATTTCCTCTTAAAGTCTTCAAAATCTTCATTAAGATCATCCAAAGATCGAAACCATCACATGCCGAGAGCCCTTAGAAGGGCGGAAAAACACTATCGGGAGGCTAAAACACTCCAAAACAATGAAAAAACAAAGTATTGCAAGCATAAACATGGCAACGCACAGCTGCCGTTAGATCTGGCCGATCAACGACCCATATCTAAGCGGCTAATCTCATCGGCGGTGGCCATCGGAGACAGTGGGAGTAGAGTCATGATGAGATCGGGCCGAGCGATATGCCGATCACTGATATTGGTGATATCGCTATCGGCGGGGAGCATATGCCATGTTATATAAAGGCCCGGGCATTGAGTGAATAGCGATTGCGATCAGATCGCATCGGCACTATACCATGGGGGGGGCCTATGCACAAGCATATGTGCGACTCGATGAGCTGGACCTGACGGCATTATAAATGATTTTTCATAAGATTTCAAGTCCGCGCCAAAGCCATTTTTAATGCATTTTTATGTATTTCGTTAGATAACAAAATACAATGGGAAACAAGGCAACACTGAATGCGATGAAGCCCGGACCTGAAAGGGTCCGAGAAGGGAAATACATAAAATTTGAGGTCCGCAAAAAGCTCATTTTCAATGTATTTTGTGTGTTTTTGTTGTTTAAACGAAATGCAAAGGAACCTTTGGCCAGTGCCGATTGCGATGAGGCTCGGATTCGAAAGCGTTCGGGAATGAAATATATAAACATTTCAAGTCCGCCAAGGCTGTTTTTTCATAATTTCCAATGTTTTGACATATTTCCAAATGAAAAAACCAACAGGATTTCGGGGGAGCCAAAGGAAATAAGTGGTTTAGGCCAAACTCCGCCCGATGCCATACAGTGGCCGCCACGTGTCCAGGACGAGGAGAGAGAAAACCGCCCTCATCGGGCGGTTAACTCTAGTACAAAAGAGGCACCCGAAATGGATCACCACCGTTGGCTAGGACTCCCAGATCAATGGTGGAGATGTGTTATCACTGCAAGGGCAGGCCCAAGAGGAGAATAAGCCATATCTAAAGATTTTTGAAGTCTGAAAAGGGCACAGAGGGGCGGGATGTCTCAGTATTGCTCTGTTTTCTGTTTAAAACAGAAAATTGTCACGTATTAACAGAAAGGGGCCATTTAAAGGGATTATAAGGGCCCGAGAACTCATTCCACCATATAACAGAGCCCAGGAGACATATTGTCGGGAAACAGGGGTCGGAAAGGGAAAGAGAAGGGCCACAGCATGCAACTCACCCAAAACAGAAACATCATGGGCATCAACAGCACGACTCAGCCAAATCAACCAGAAACAATCATGGAACCACAGCACAGCACGACTAGAACAAACAGAATGATTGTGGGGCATCTCTGGCACGGGAGAACTCCGAGACAACGCAACAAACTACCTAAAATATTTGAAAGTGGTTATTCCTCTATCAGAAGGAGAAAACTTCCAAGCCATGCTTGCCTATTGAGGGAATCAATCGATTGAAGAGATAGAGGGATGGATTGAGACCTCCGAGCCTCTTAGAGCTCAAGAGCAATGTAAATAGGCTATAAATAGCTGAAAGTAAGATGTAATACAGGTTCAACTTCTGGAGATTGTTCCTCCTCTGTTCCTTCAAACTTCTCATCTTCATTCTAGCAATATAAGCTTCTTTTGCTATTATATGTTCAATGTCCATTCTCTTTGTTGTTCTATGCTTGCACTTGAATAGGTTATTCAGGTTTTCTGCTGTGTCTAATGCTAGATAATTGTCATGTTATCTCTGCATTGATGAATTAGATTTGTAAGTCTCATTTACTTCCTATAGTTGGCCATTCATATGTGTTTATGTATGCAATCTGCTGGTACAGTCAGTATTCTCCATCTATATATTGAATCTATAAATTATTGAGCATTAGTGGTCTAAAGCCTTGTATTGGTGAGAGTGTTCATGCATGTCTTGAGTGAGAATAGAGCTAAAATGGTTATTAACTTGATCCAAACCATCATTTATTCCAATAGTTCAGAGAACAATATTGAAGATTATATGTTATCAAGCATCTCCGAGCTACAACCTAGGAGAGTTTCCTGCAGTGATAACATAATTGGCGTTGTTGCCGGGGAGAGGAAACTAAAGCTCAGCTTCCCTGGGAAACGACACAAATCCAGCTTTGATGATAGACAAAGTCTGGGCACATTTTTAGTTGTAATCATCTATCTGACGACTCCACTGGAGGCCGAACCTCTTGGTGACTCCACATCATAGTTCGGGCTTAGTTTGTGAGGCATAATTGGAGAAATCCTAAGAAGTCACAAGCTGACCCAGTACCTGACCTTGAAAAAGTCATCAAAGAGAGAAAGGTATTGCATAAAGGAGCATCAAGTTCAGGTAAACCTAAACAATCTCCTATATCTATTCAAGGAAGGCCTGTAATAGAACAAATACATGTTGAGAGTATAGCTTCTAATACTAGCAGTGAAGAAAAACTCTTAGAGATTCATAAAGCTCCTTATTCTTTAGGTTTTCCTTTTGTTGTATGCCCAAAGGAAACCTCACCTCCTATCCATCATACTCCTTTAGTCTTATTAGTCACTCCTCAGCCCTCTATCACTCGGACTGTCAGTACTCTTTTAGCCACCACAGCTATGGCAGGTCCACAAGCACCTACCAAAATGGAAAGAATCATAGCTGCTAGGTATGGACCTCTACTACTTCCCACTCCTTCGAATGCTATGCCTACTGGAGAATATTAGAAATATAGGCCTAAGTTCACTAGGACTAAAGGTGTTACTACTGAAGAACATCTTGAGTCATTCTACAGCTATGCTGATAATCTGGACATTAGTGAAGATGATGTGTGGATGAGAGTCTTTGTCCAAAGCCTAGATGGAGAGGCTAGAAAATGGTTCAGAGAACTAACCCCAAGATCTATAGCAGATATTGAATCTTTAGATGATGCATTCCTAAAGCATTGGGGGGATAAGAAGGATCTCCTCTACTACCACACTGAGTTTGGGAACTTAAAGAGGGAAAATGGTGAGTTGCTCTCTGATTTTAATAAGAGGTTTAACCTTATGTACAACAAGATACCAGCTAAAGTAAAACCCACTACTACCTCTGCTAAACTCACCTATGCCAGTGCTTTTGATTCTGACTTTTGCCTACTGTTAAGGGAGAGGTGATGTGCTACTTTCGCTGACATGCAGGATGCAACCTTGGAAGTGGAATCAAACATCATGGCTGCAGAGAAGCTCAAGGGAATTGTTGATAGAAGAAGACAAAGGGGTGAGTCTTCATCATCCTTTGATCCTAAGATAGATAAAATGACAAAAATGATCGAGTCATTAGCCTCTGAAATCTCCAAATTTAAGGTTGAGCAACATCCAGGGAAAGGAAGAGTGCCTAATACTTTTTCTCCTAGAAATCCAAATCCAAATCCATATAGAAGAAATAATGAGCAGTTGTAGATTTTGCAAAGAAACAAAGATGCCAATGAAGACCAAAGGGTGAAGGCTCCTTTCCAAAATGCAGTCATGGAAGAAGAACAGTTTGAAGAAGATGATGAGATCCATTGTCTGGAAGACAAAGGCAATGCTTCCTTTTTTACCTCAGCTACCTATGACAAGTCATTATTCAATGACCAGGTCAGCCAAGAATGGGATGGTGAATCTATTCTACAAATTGTAGATCAGCAAAGATATAATTTGAGGTGAAAGATAAATAATGCCAAGGAAACCCCTGTTCAAAGAGTTGTTGTCCCTACAATACAACAAGCTAATAATCAAAAACAACCGGAAGTTGATCCCATCATCCTCAAAGCTCGAGCTCATGAGGTAAGAGGCCTTGACAAGTCTCCTTCTCCTTTCAATTTTCAATCAGAAATTTAGAAGCTAAGAATACCTATGCCTCTGAGTGAACTAGTGAAGAATGAGTCCTTCAAAAGATCCATTCTCAAGGCCCTTGAGCCTAAAGCCATCCAAGCCTCCACTAACCATGTAAATCTGCAAGATGACAAGCCAGTTGTTATTCTCAGCCCAATGATTGAAAATAGTGAAGACAGCTCCCCATCATTCTATGTCTCTCCGACTATTCATGAAAAAATCCTTCACAACTACCTTTTGGACACTGGAGCAAGCCATAATCTAATGCCCAACGTTGTCGTGGATGAGTTGCGTCTTGACATCACCAAGCCTTATCATGACCCGTTCTCTTTTGACTTTAGAAAAGTGAAGTGTCTAGGATTAATCAAGGACCTAGCCATCACTTTGTCTCAGCTGCCTATGAAAAGGATGATGATGGATATTGTGGTAGCAGATGTACCCCCCAAGTTTGGCATGTTACTTTCCAGAGGTTGGATCAATAGATTAGGTGGATCATTACAAAATGATCTGTCCTATGCTACTATCCCAGTTTTTTGAGGTGAGAGCAAGAGATTATACAGAGAAGCTCAGTTGGCTGATATCATCAGCGATGAAAGGAATCCCACTAATCTTCCCATCTATGTTGTTGACACTGATTTTGGAGCATGTATTCTTCATATTGAAGAATCCCAGTTGGCCTCCACACAACTTAAAAAACCAGTTTGCCAGATCGCTGAGGAAGAAGGCCCACAAATTTGGGACATGTTCTTTGATGGAGCTTACTCTAAGGAAGTTGTCGGGGCAGGTGTATTCCTTGTGTCCCCCACACAGGAATACATTCGTTTATCTTTCAAATTAACCTTTCAAGTCACAAATAACATAGCAGAATACAAAGATTTGATTTTGGGCTTAAGCGCTGCTAAAGAAATGGGTATCAAAGGCCTGAAAGTGTTTGGAGATGCAGACCTGATCATTTAGCAGGTAAAAAAAGCGTTCCAAGAAAAGCATACAAAGATGAAGGATGGAGGCTCAAGGATTCTTTTAATGATTTCAACATTTCTTATATTTCGAGAATGAAGAACCAGCTTGCCGACTCCCTTGCTATGTCTGCTTGCATGTTTATTCCCCTTTGCCTCCTAAATTGACATATGAAGTTCAGGTAAAATATAGACCGTCTCTGCCTGACAATGTCAAATATTGGAAAGTTTTTGAAGATGATGAGGAAATTAATAGGTTTTTACAAGTTGTTGAGGAATTTGTTGAAATGCACATCGACCAAGAAAATGAATTCATGGAAGAATGCGGCCAGTCCAAGCTAAAAAACGAGATCGGTCGAGGAAGCATCGTCCAACTGCCTAGTAATCATATACCAAAAGGATTGGCGCCTCTATAGAAACTGTTCGACCATAACGATGTGCCTTATAAGCCTGCCAAAACAGAAAATGAGTCTGTCGTTTGTAAACATAATATAGGAAGCCCAGCCCATCCGAAATTCATCAATTTGTCCACTCATTTGTCTTCTACCCAGAATTTCGAGTATTGCATCCTCATAAAGCAATTCGTTGATATTTTTTCCTGGGAATACACTGATCTTAAAACCTATGATACAGGCATAATTTAGCATAAGATTCCACTGGAAAAGAACACCACCCCTTTTAAGCAGAAATTAAGACCTATCAGCCCTCTCTTATTGCCTTTGATTGAGAAAGAAATCAAGAAGATGTTGGATGCCAAAATCATAGTTCCCCTAAGGTATTCAAAGTGGATAGCTAACCTTGTGGTAGTAAGAAAGAAAAATGGAGAAATCAGGGTTTATGTTGACTTCAGAAATCTGAACAAGTGCTCTTAAAAAGATAACTACCCCCTGCCTAAGATGGAACACTTGCTGCAAAGAGTTTCAGGGGCCAGAGTCATGTCTTTCTTAGATGGATTTTCAGGTTACAATCAAATTGTTGTACATCCAGAAGATCAGGAAAAGACTGCCTTCACTACTCCTTGGGGCACTTTCATGTACTCCAAGATGCCTTTCGGACTGATGAATGTCGGGGCTACCTTTCAGAGGGCCATGGACATAGCCTTCATGGGAGAGAAGGACAAGTTTGTCCTTATTTATCTTGATGACATAACAGTCTTCTCCAGCAGCCACAAAGACCATTTACAACATTTGAAGAAGGTATTCCTAAAGTTCAGAGAGTTTGGAATTTCAGTGAACCCAAAGAAGTCACAGTTTTCTCTAGAAGAAGGCAAACTTCTAGGACATATTGTTTCTGCTAAAGGTGTGAAGATTGATCTAGCAAGGGTTCAAGCCATTCAGACATTGTCCATCCCAATGTCAAAAAGGGACATTCAATCCTTCCTGGGTAAGATTAACTTTGTAAGGAGGTTCATTCCAAACTTTGCA
>APFE031209360.1:34395-51328 GCA_000404065.3 Pinus taeda
TAGTAAAGCACATCACTTCCATGCTGAAGAAAGGATCAGAAATAAAATGGACAGATGCTTCAAGAAGCTCTTTTGAAGCCATCAAGCAAGCTATCATGGAAGCTCCCACTCTAATCAGCCCAGATTACACTAAGGATTTTTGTATCTTCTCTTTTTCCTCTTATGATACACTTGCAGCAATTCTGTTGGAGAAAAATTATGAAGGCATAGAGCACCCCGTGGCCTTTTTCAGCAAAACTTTAAGGGATGGTGAACTAACGTATGACCTTATTGAAAAACAAGCTTATGCTCTCATAAAATCTTTAAAGGCATTCAGAATTTATATTCTGCATTCCAAAGTAGTTACATATGTACCTTCAGCCTCAGTAAAAGATATCTTAACTCAGCCAGATATTCATGGAAAGAGAGCTAAATGGATTGCAAAATTCATAGAGTTTAACATAGAGGTGAAGCCCACTAAGCTTGTCAAAGGCCAAGGCTTGGCTAAAATTATGGCTGAAGAAAATTGCAGTTTGTTAGACATAAATTGCATGGGTCTAATTCAGATGATGAGCAGACAGAGGGAGCAGCAGAAGAACAAAATCAAAATCAGTCTCTGGTTGAAAATCTAGCCACCTGTGAATGGTATTCCAACATAGTTCATTTCTTGTAGAAGCTAGAAGTCCCTCCAGGGCTTAGCTCAAGTCAAGCCCGGGCCATTAAACTCAGATCAGCCAAATTCTCCATTAATAAAAATTTGCTTTATTGGAAAGACCCATCAAGAATCCTCTTGAGATGTATAGATAAAGAACAATATGTGGAATTCATACACCAGTTCCATTCTAGCATTTGTGGAGGGCATCATTATTGGAAAACCACAGCCCACAAAATCTTGAGGGCTGGGTATTATTGGCCTACTCTTTTCTCTGATGTGTTTTCTTTTGTGAAATCTTGTGACAAGTGTCAAAGGTTTGTAGGAAGACGGCAGCTAAAATCTCTCCCCTTGAAGCGAGTACATGTCAATGGTCCCTTCTAGCAGTGGGGCTTGGACTTTATAGGTGAGATCAACCCACATTCCAGTGGCCAACACAAATGGATCTTAGTAGCCACTGATTATTTCACCAAGTGGATTAGATCTATACCCACTAAGAATGCCAATCATCAAGTTGTCATAAAGTTCTTAAATGAGAATATTTTCACTAGATTTGGTTGCCCTACCAAACTAGTCACTGATAATGCAACAGCTTTCAATGCAAAAGAATTGGTGGACATGACTGAATCCATGGGCATTCAAGTGGTGCATTCTACCTCATATTATCCTCAAGGCAATGGCCTGGAAGAATCATCTAACAAGAGTCTAATAAGGGTAATCAAAAACTATTAGAGGACAACAAAAAGAGCTGGGATTCCAAGTTGAAGTTTTCACTATGGGCTGACAGAGTTACCATCAAAAAGTCCATAGGGAATTCTCCATTTAAACTGGTTTATGGCGCTGATGTTGTTTTCCCTATCTAGCCGATTCTCCCTATGGCTAAATTCTTGCAAGAAGAACAAGATGAAGAGAATGACATGGTAAGAAGAATGAATAACCTGGTCAAACTATAGTAGATTAGAGAGCAACTGGTTGAGAAGTCAAAGGCTCATCAGAAGAAAATCAAAGAAACTTTTGATAGGAAGGCAAAAGTGGACAATTTCCAAGTTGGTGACTTGGTGCTTAAATGGGATGCATTTAAGGAAAAGAAAGGTAATCATGGCAAGTTTGACTCCTTATGGACAGGTCTGCTTGTCATCGCTCAAATTCAGCAGAACAATACATTCATTCTGCACAGTCTCGAAGGAGGAGATACTTTTGATTGCCCAATAAATGGGCGGTTCTTGAAACTTTATTTCGTTTAAGGATTTAAAGCCTTGTCATTGTAAATATGTTTTTCCAGTTTTTATTTCATTACAAAATAGACTCCATGCCCAATGGAACACTAGAAGGAAGATTTGATTTTTGTTTTACGGGAAAGGCATTGATCTTTGATCCTTGAAACCTCACAAGAAGGATTTCATCCCCAAAAGGAGCCAGTGTTAGCCTTATGGGCAAATGGCCCAAAAATGGATCCAAATTTTCTCTTAAATTTTTCAAAATCTTCACTAATATCATCCAACGAGAGAAACCATCACATGTCAAGAGCCCTTGGAAGGGCGGAAAAACACTATTGGGAGGCTAAAACACTCCAAAACAGTGAAAAACAAAGTATTGCAAGCATAAACATGGCAACACACAGCTACCGTTAGATCTGGTCGATCAACGACCCAGATCTAAGCGGTTAATCGCATTGGCAATGGCCATCGGAGGCAGTCGGAGTAGAGTTGCGATGAGATCAGACCGAGCGATATGTCGATCACCGATATCAGTGATATCGCTATCGGTGAGGAGCATATGCCATGTTATATAAAGGCCCGGGAATTGAGTGAATAGCAATTGCGATTGGATCGCATCGCTATATCGCATCGGCACTATACCATGGGGCGGGGCCTATGCACAGGCATATATGTGACCCGATGAGCTGGACCCGATGACATTATAAATGATTTTTCATAAGATTTCAGGTCCGCGCGAAAGCCATTTTTAATGCATTTTTATGTATTTCGTTATATAACGAAATACAACAGGAAACAGGGCAGCGCCGATTCCGATGAAGCCCAGACCCAAAAGGGTCCGGGAAGGGAAATACATAAAATTTTAGGTCTACAAAAATCTCATTTTCAATATATTTTGTGTGTTTTCGTTGTTTAAACGAAATACGAAGGAACCTTTGGCCAGCGCTGATTGCGATGAGGCCAGGACCCGAAATGGTTCGGAAATGAAATATATAAACATTTCAAGTCTGCCAGGGCCATTTTTTCATAATTTCCAATGTGTCGACATATTTCCAATATAAAGGGAAAATGACAAAACCGGCAGGATTTCAGGGGAGCCAAAGGCGATAAGAGGTTTAAGCCAAACTTCGCCCGATGCCATACAACAGCCACCACGTGTCCAGGACGAGGAGAGATAAAACCACCCTCATCGGGTGGTTAAATCTAGTACAAAAGAGGCACCTGAAATGGATACCACCGTTGGATCTAGGACTCCCAGATCAATGGTGGAGATGTGTTATCACTGCAAGGGCGGACCCAAGAGGAGAATAAGCCATATCTAAGGATTTTTGAAGTCTGAAAAGGACACAGAGGGGCAAGATGTTTTAGTATTGTTGTGTTTTCTGTCTAAAACAGAAAATAGTCACATATTAACAGAAAGGGGCCATTTAAAGAGATTATAAGGGCCCGAAAACCCGTTCCACCATATAACAGAGCCCGGGAGACATATTACCGGGAAACAGGGGTCGGAAAGGGAAAGAGAAGGGCCACAACACGAAGCTCGCCCAAAACAGAAACATCATGGGCATCAACAGCACGACTCAGCCAAATCAACCAGAAATTATCATGGAACCACAACACAACACAGTCAGAACAAGCAGAATGATTGTGGGGCATCTCTGGCATGGGAGAACTCCCAGACAGCGCAACAAACTACCCAAAATATCTGAAAGCAGTTATTCCTCCATCAGAAGGAGAAACCCTCTGAGCCATGCTTTCTATTAAGGGAATCAATCGATTGAAGAGATAGAGAGATAGATTGAGACCTCCAAGCCTCTTAGAGCTCAGGAGCATTGTAAACAGGCTATAAATAGCTGAAAGTAAGATGTAATATAGGTTCAACTTCTGGAGATTGTTCCTCCTCTGTTCCTTCAAACTTCTCATCTTCATTCTAGGAATATAAGCTTCTTTTGCTATTATATGTTCAATGTCCATTCTCTTTGTTGTTCTATGCTTGCACTTGAATAGGTTATTCAGGTTTTCTGTTGTGTCTAATGCCAGATAACTGTCATCTTATCTCTGCATTGATAAATTAGATTTGCAAGAATCATTTACTTCCTATAGCTGGCCATTCATATGTGTTTATGTATGCAATCTGCTGGTACAGTCAGTATTCTCCATCTATCTATTGAATCTATAAATTATTGAGCATTAGTGGTCTAAAGCCTTGTATTGGTGAGAGTGTTCATGCATGTCTTGAGTGAGAATAGAGTTGAAATGGTTATCTAACTTGATCCAAACCATCATTTATTCCAATAGTTCAGAGAACAATATTGAATATTATATGTTACCACGCATCTCCGAGCTACAACCTAGGAGAGTTTCATGGAGTGATAACAGAGACGTCAAATTTTTCTTCCAAACCATTATCATTACCTTTTCAGAGGTCTCGGGGTGGATCCCAAAGTGGTGGTTAGTCTACATGATAGATTCCCAATGATGTGAGTGTGAAAATCCAACACCCCCTTCAAACGCACATCGGGGAATTGAACCTAGGTCAAGGCTCTGATACCATGCTAGGTTTTCGATTACACCAAAACCTGCAGGCTTTAGTAAACTTCCAAACCATTATCATTACCTTTTGAGAGGTCTGAGGGTGGCGGTTAGTCCACATGATTGATTCCCAATGAAGTGAGTGTCAAAATCCAACACTTGAACCTTGTTTTTTATGGTGGAAATGGATTCAACACCATAAAAAAATAGGGAGTGCTTGAATATTGTTTTTTGATTGTGGAAATGGATTCAATGCCGTAAAAAACCAAGCACCCAAAATCTTGAGGTTTGACAATCATAACCTAGATTTTCTCAAATTTTTGCCAGATTTTATTAAAATAATGTTGGAATTTCCATTGTTTTCCAAACAAATTTGACATCCAATTAACCCACATCTTCCAAATAAATACAATAATATAAATATATTTTCAAATTAAATACAAATAAGTTATTTTTCCCGTACTTGTTAGGTTCCGTGTCACTCCATTCATTATTGATTGTTAGGTTATTGTGTGTATTTACTTTAATGCATCGATGTTAAGTTCAATTGTGTGGATATGTGAACAAAAATACACGTCGAAATAAAACAACAAAGTGTGAACATTTTTGTAATGGCACAACGATCACAAATAAACGCATCCACGACATAACCCTAAATTCAATGTAATACATATCCAACCCACCTATATTAATGATTTAGTATGACTCCTCTTTCATATTGAAACAAATTCTTGAGATAGACTTTCTTGACACAACTCTTCCATCCCATTAGGAACTTAGTGGGGGAATATTTATATTAATGAAAAAAATATTTTGATCGAATATTGTAAAATATAATAAAATAGATTTGCACATTAAAGAGATATAATTGACTATATAAAAAAAAATATTCCCAATATATTAAATTACTAAATAATTAAATATATACATCTTATAAAATAGTTTTAAATTAGGAAATTTTAACAATATTTAAAAGTCAACCAGTAAGAGGGGAGTCACTCATTTGATGCTTTGTTTTTCCTTGTGTTAACAAACATATTTTTCTCAATGTGATGATGTGGTGATGGAGAAGACTCTTGGTGTTGATCCTTTTTCTCTTGTGGACTGTTCATATTTGCATTGAAAAGACTTAAGTGAAAACATCTAAGGAGTAGGAAATATAAGAATCCCAGAGGAAAGGAGAACTAGTTAAGGTATAATTGCTTGGATTATGTTCTCCATGATGGCAATTCTACAAGTTTGGAAGACTAGGGAACTCATGACAACTTCATTCATCATGAGTTTAGAATGTTGAGATCAGACTTGATTATCCTTGGATTGGAGTTCATCTTGAGCCATCAATTGATTCTCCAATTCCTTAACCCTGGCTTCACAACTTTCCAACATCTGTCTTATTCTATGCAATTTTGTATAGTCGATGTTTGTATGCTAATGTAGATCCCTTGAACATATGAGAACCCATACAGGATTGCATTTGTGGATGTTATTCGTGCCTCATTCTAGAGGGTGAAAAGAAGCTATGGTGTTTCTACACTCCAAGATTCTATATTTACCTGAGAGCCAAAGGATGGTAAAAACATGTACTATCAGCGAAACACTTTTCTTAATCCTTTGGAAAACACACAAATTTGAGCAAAATACTTCTAGAATGCAACAATAAATGGAGTAGAAGAAGAATTGAGGACCAAAAGAACTTGTGGTAGAAGCATGTTTGGATAGCCTGTGAATGCCAACACAACGTTGAGAAAACATGGGACTATCAATGTTGAAAGAGTCAAATTCATGAGGGAAGACAATTGTTGAGATTTGAGTGTCAAGCAATTTATTTGCATAGATTCAGTAACATTTTATTATCAATCTGAAGTTCGCAAACTTAAGAAATCAAAACATTGTATGTGCAAAATTGGATTATTTGTAGTAAAATCTATTTAAAACACTTAGTGTATATCCTAATTTATGAAATAAAATACACTGCGCTTCAACAATCAAAAGACATTTTAAGACAGAAAGCAACTAATCTTCCTCTATCTAGGCTACACAATTTTACACCAACAAAAAATCACGGCATGTGATCCAGGTGGATATTGGTGGCCACCCGCATATTCCACCTAGACCCTCTAGTCAGTTTCATTTGTTCCCTTATTTATTTTAGCGTTTACTATTTTTAGTAGTTTTTCGGGTCCTGAACTTCCAAAGAAGTTTTGACCCCCTAAATGACATTTTTTTAGGTCCGTTGCAAGCCCATGACGTTTGGTAGGGGCTTGCTAAAAAACCTGTAGTACTTAGAAAGACCTTTCCAACGAGGTATCATACCTGCCAAATGAAGATAATATGACCAAGTTACAACCCTAGGAAGTTCACTGCCCAACTAAACCCAACAGGGCCCACAAAATCTTGGCATTACATCTCCTGGGGTTAGGGTTTTGGTTGTTTATGTTTCTTCATCTTTCTTAATAATAAATAGGTCCTTGAGCTTCATTGTAACACAATTCCATTGGCATGTAGCCGCCACATCTCTTCTCAGAGATAAGCTAACATCGCCCGAGCTATCTTATTTCCATTCTGTTTGTAAGCATAGTTCAATATTTTTCTATTCATGAATAAAGTGTTTTTCTGCTACATCTCTATATTTATGTTTATATTTGTAATTTGTTGCATTCCTGTTTAAGTTCGGACCAACATGGGAATCTTTGTTTTGAGAAAGGACTACACAACAATGCTCCTTTAGTTATGTAGGTTGTTGATGGCAGAATAAATTCTAAGCACACAACAAGAAAGGGGCTGATATTTTTTGGTCTAGACTACAAAAACTTACATTGGTGAAGAATCAACGTGTGGGAATCTATGATTTAAGAAATTCCCACATAACAATGCTCCTTTCAATTATGTTGGTTATTGACTAAAGAAGAAATTCTAACCACACATGCTTGAAATGAAAATTATTCTAAAGTAAGAAAAATATAATTGATTCAAGTTTAATTTGTTGATCATGCATGCATTAGGGTCTCTACTTGTAGAAAGCTTCGGTGGTAGTGTATTTGTCTCACACCCCTAGGTGGCTCAATGACTTGCAACAATACTCTGTTAGAATCACTAATATTTTACTCAATCAAACAATATTAAACTTGATTTCGAAAGCAAAACATGTTCTAATTGGAAAAAATGTTTGTTGCAATATAAAAACAAAGATTGATATACACATATATAACAGAGGTTAATGGAAATAAAGAGAAGTATTTACCAAGAAATAATGTACAAGAAATTAGACTACATAAAATAAATAAAATAATATAAAATGAAATAAAATGTGATTTTTATCTATTTGGAGTGAGTCCAATTCTTCCAAGAACAAAGTAGAAAACTATTCTATAGCTTCATAAAATAAATCAAAACATTCTACATCGAAAACTAGAGAATGACAATCTATGTGAAAGGATATATTAAGAAGTTTTATTGTATTCCATCATAAGTTGGACATGTGCTCCAAGAGTCCTCCCCTTGGAATGGAGAAGACACTCTTATTCATACTAAAACTTGGTTTGAAACTAAAATAAGCAATAATAAATTCAGATCCACATATCTTTAATTTAGTTACAACCATTTGTTGGACATTGGATAAACCAACGCTCCTTGTGTGTTTCACAACATGGACTAACCGCCTCTCATGGATCGTTATCTCTCGCGATGTGATCGTTAACTAACACCTATGGGTTTTAGTCTAACGACAATCGTGATTCCCAACAAGTGGTATCAGAGTGTAGGTCACGATTTCGATACACACCCGACTCGCGCTGGGGGGGGAGATTGTTGGACATTTGATAAACCAATGTTCCCCTTGTGTTTCACGATATGGACTAGCTGCCTCTCATGGATCCTTATCTCCGGCGATGTGATTATTGACTAACACCTGTGGGTTTTGGTATAATGAAAATCGTGATTCCCAACACCATTTGATAATAATTAACAAGTAAATATCTATAAATATTTCTAAATATTTTCTCATGAATATATCCAAAAAAATTGTTAACAAATTTACATGATTCTTCTCCATCCAAGATACTTGAGTGGTCCTCTCAAATCCTCATCAAATCTTCAAAGGTTGAAGAGAAAGTTCAAATTTGGACCTTAGCAGTCAAAATTTGCATTGAAGGAATCACCAAATATACTTATAACCTTTACCAAACTCACCCAAATTTCAGATATAAGTGAAAACATATTATTTTTCTAATATTTAATCATAAACTCACTTAAAATACTAGCATAAATTCATTGGAAAATATTGAGCTTAATCTCCAACATAAGCATAAAAATGGAGTAAAACAAGGATATGGAAGAGCGAAAAAATGGTGAAAGTCAAGGGAAAGGTTGTGGAAAAACGATAAAAAGGATGTGAACATAAAGGAGGGAATTTCTAAGCTACAGTAGGTCTACACCAGATAATTTCAACTACGTTGAGAGAATAGACCAAATAACGAGTAGATGTGAGCCATGGGATAGTTCCCAAATGGATCATCCTATGATATAGATGGGGGATCATAACCTAGGGTGCAAGTAATGAGAGACATATGAGGGTGGTGTGAGGGCCCTTATCAACTGTTCCAAATCAAAAGCATGATGAGCATCCACATCTTGATCCATTATTTGCCTCATGTTCTTGCCATCAATGTGGTTTATGGGAGATTTACAGGATGGGTTGATCCTAAAGTTACCTTAGATTTGATTAAAAGCCATCATTTTCTTTTTTCTTTCTAAATTCTAGTTGATTTGCTTCATAGTTCTATGAAAGATTTGGAAGCAAGAGAGTGAGGCCAAACTTTATCTCTCATATATAATGCATTCCAATATGGATGTCAACTGGTGATCTTGTGAGACTTGGCTATGGAGAAGAAATTTGATTATGATGTATGAGTTCCGAAGCACTATCAATCTAAAGGTTTTGGTATGATTGTGCATATCCTTAGAATGTACAACCTCCAAGCATCCATGTACATGGGATGAGAGCCTTCCTTATGTCTAACATAGCTACTATAGAGCCCGTATTCACTTTATTGGCCCCAACATTCTTGTAGTCCCATCCCTTGACCATAATTGACATATTTTTCCTTATTGCATGTACATAGGAAGAGTGCTACCATGATTAAAACAAGGTAGAGAAAGTAATTTGTTGAACAAATCTAGTACATCCAACAACAAGAAAGCATAATTGACAACACAATCAATGTTAGGTTAGGCACAAGTTTCTAGATGGTGATAAGATATCATTGCACTTGCAGAGAGAACACCTCATAGGAAGTTTGGACCACTCTAATATGGACCTTAAATCATCGTCTAAGTTGTTGAAGGGTCATTTTGAAGTAAGTATTCCACATTTCCTTGGTTTACTCTATATGTTTATGTGGAGTTCCTTTAACCATATTTCCACCTTTATTGGACACCTCAAACATTCCCATGGACTTGGCCTTTATGGAAATAAACCCCAACTACATTGAGTGGGATATAGTCAACCGGATCATAGACACCAAGATGAAGGGAAACCACTAGAAAAACATATAACTCTATCAGTTTTTCAAAGTAAGGCAATGGCTTCATCAGGGCATGTGGCTCAATGGGAGGAAGTTTTAGTAGACATTTCCCCATGTGATTGAGGAGCTTGATACAATGGTGACCACTGCTTCCTAAGGGGAAAAGACTAATCCAACTTCATATCAATGGTCCCCAACCTCTTCCATTAACTTGGAATGGTTCTACATCTTGGTAGTTCTACGATAGTCTTACAAGCCTTATACTTTTGGTGCATTTTTTTGAACACTTCCTGTGCATTTTTTATAGTTGACATGGCTCACTACAAGGCTTGTCAAATACATGGGGCATGGGATAGGGTTTGTAATAGTCCAAGAAACACTCAAAATGGTGTTTGTATGTGAAATTTGTAGCCATTGGAAGTTGACATATCAACTAGGATCCTTAGGGTCTACATTTCTTTCGCCACCTCATCTTCTAGGGTTAAGGCTTTGGATATTTAGGGTTTTTTCTTCTTATACTTTTATAGTTTATGTTAAAAGGAATTTTAGCCTCTTGTAATGTTCTTGTTGCAAACGAGCATAGTCAACACATCTCTATTTAGATATAAGCTACCACCACTTTGGTGATTTTTTATCGGTTGGTATATTGTAGTATTTTTCATTTCATTCATTAGTCGAATTTAATTTTCACTATATTATTATGCTTTTTACAATTACTTTGTGTGATTTTATTTATATTTATATATTTATTTCATTCTCCACTTAATCTTGATCAACTTGTGATCTATAATAATTTATATGTGTCCCCGTAAATAATGAAAACTTTCTTATGGAAACATTGTTATGGGTTTCTGAGGAAATGAAGATTTCATTCATATAGTTCCAATCAAACTTAATTATTGGCAGTCTTCAACTTTTACTCAAAATTTTATGGCTTACACAATTATTGAGATAGAAATTAAATAGCAATTTTAATGTCCTTAGTTTATTTATTTATTTTTGTTATTTTTTTCAAACACTAACAACAATTTTCTTTTTCTTTTCTTTTCTTTTCTTCAGGAAAAGAGAGAGATCATCCTTTCTATTAGAGAAAAGAAGTAAAGTTATTGTTTACAATCATAGCAGAAATATGCAAGACCTATTTGGGCTTTGAAATATGGAACATAAACATAGTCACCTAACCAATAAAAAGACAGAGAATGAACCCAAAAAAAATAAATTGAAGATTCACAAGAAGCTTCAAGAGCTTTAGAATCAGAGCATACCATGAACCAATAAAAATTGTGTGCATAGCAAAAACATCAACACATAAAGACTATGATTTTGGACTGACAAAATTTAGACCACAAAAGGAACCAGATCATTGTATTATGAGCATATGAGCATGATTATATCTAAGAAAATTGGAGAGGCAAGAGCTAGTGATCAGAAGGGAAATGTAGGTGCCATCTCCACAGAAGTTGATTGCCTTAGTATTTTTCAACAATGATTGAACCTTCCTCTTCAAGGAGACCTCTTTTGGATAATGCATATGCTTGACAATTCATCTCTGTAGGAACATGCTATAAAGAGAGATGTTGGAAGTTTTCTTTCAAGGATTTAATTTTCTCCTTCCATCAATGAAGGTTTATAGCCTTGAGATGATTATTTCCTTTTAGCCACCCAACTACACATTAAGAGTCTCCATGAACCTGCAAAGAAACCACCTTAATGGATGCAGCAACAAGAAGAAGGGCCCAACTAGCAATGATCTCTAATTTTGTGTAGGAACCCATCCCCATGTTCAGACAAATATGCACTACAACATTTCCTGAAATATTTATAACAACACCTTCGTTGTATATTCCATTTTGTTGAGTTCCATGAAAGAAGCCAGAGTTGTCCACAGAGTAAGCCATAGGAGGAGAAATAATGTGATGTTTTCCTAGATTTCCTTTGTCTCAGATAATCATAGAAAAAACCTAGAATTTGAGGCATAATTCAGTGGATTCTTATAAGGAGATCTTCAAAGATCAGTTTGCTTCGGATTTTCCAAATTCCCCAAGCCGCATAAATTGGAAGGGATTTGTGATTCCCCGTGGTTCTAGATAACTAAGCAGACCTAAAACTCAAATGCTTATATTCGAATGGACTTCCTGCCACAAAGAAAATGCAAATTCACATTGAAAGAAAAGATGCTTTGTTGTTTTGGGGCCCTGCTTGCAGAGAACACAAACATTCAGACCCTTGAACCCACGACAAGACATATTGTCCCACATTAGGATTTTATTTTCTAACACCAACCAAGTGAAACATCTAAGTTTTGGAGGAATGTCCCAATTCTAGATTTTCTGACTCCACCATTTCACCTCAGGAGTAATGATGTCTACTATGATCGCTACATATGCCAGCTTGGCCATGATTTGTCTAGTTGTTGGATTTGTCCAATGGTAGTTGTAACTAAGTCTTTATGAAGCATAAAACATATTTTTCTATAATGTCTCAAAAGCAATGGGTTGAGACGAGGAAAAGATTGTGTTGAGCTGATTTCTTTCCCAATCAGTTTTCAATGCCTAATTTTTTTTTTTTGTGTGTGTATATCAAATAAAAATTCCATACACACACATATTATAAAGATTTAAATAATATTAAAAAAAATATATTGTAATATAAAATAAATTATAAATTATAAATCTTCTCATCTTTGAATTAAATAGTAAAATTTCAACACACTTAATACTCTAAATTATAATAAATTAACAACATTTCTAAATAAAATATAATATTTCAACATCATTCTTATTTTATAAATTAAAATACTAATAATTTCAACATCATTTCTAAATTAAAATAATAATAATTTCAAAATCATTTTTATTTTCCATCGTTTTTATTTTTCAAATAGAAATATCTAACATAGAGATTAATTACATTCAAACTTACATTATTAATAAACGAGAGGGTATCCTTTGTAGACACTATATACTCGGGTGTTTCGAGACTTCTTTCTGGAAGCCCGCGAAAAATAGATTTTTAAGCGTTTTTTTTGCGTAGTTTAATGAAGTGGAGGAGTTACTCGGAAAGTTATGAAAATTTCAGTCATATTTAGAGAAAATCCGGTAAAGATTTTTGTAAATCCAAGTTTAGTTAAATTTCAAAATTTTACGTGTCCTAGACGTTTTTGATGGCGTTGAATCCATTTCCACCATCAAAAACACAATTCAAACACCGCCTCTACAAGATTTTTTGAAATTTTTTTGCCTAAATTCCGACCACTTTTAGCCAGACGACTCTATTTTTTTCCTAAATTTTCCAAACATCCAGACAAGAAATCATCGTATATCTATAAGTTCAACTAATAAAATGTAATGAAAAGTAATGTGTTTAATTACCTTCCCATTATTTGAATATGAGGTAGCATATGTCTCTGTTCAAACCATAACATGTAATGGAAAGCAATGTGTTTAAGTACCTTTCATTATTTGGATAGGGTAAAAACTTACCAGAATTTTTATTAATATTTAAAAAAGTTAATGTATTATATTTAAGAAGAATATTTAATAATTTTTATTTAAATTGATATTTTGGTTAATATTTTTAAATATAGATTGTAGTTTATTTACACATGAGAAAATTTATTATAATTTAGTTGTCAAATCAACAATGAAGATAATCATCTCTAATTGTTATCCACGAATATAGGCTAACTCATCACTATTGATATAAGTTGTAGTTATGGCAAGCTTTCACGAATGTAGGCTAACTCATCACTATTAATATAAGTTGTAATTATGACAAGCTTTAATATATATATTCCAAACATAACAAGTAATAAAAAATAATATGTTTAAAAGCCTTCCCATTATTTGGATATTTGGATATGAGGCAATAAACTTATTAAAATCTTTATCAATGATCATAAAAGATTTAATGTCCTTATATTTAAGAAAGAATTTAACAATCTCCATTCAAATTGAGACTTTTATCCATGTATGGGTTGCAACTAGGACACTATGTTTTAATAAAAATGCATGTTAAGAAGGCATTTAACAATCTGTATCTAATTTGAGACTTGTATTAATGCCTTTAAATATGGGTTAAAAATGCATATTTTATTAAGTTTTTTTTAATGAATAGTTCATAATTAATTAAGTTTAATCATAAAATTTAAAATGAAAAAACTTTGATAAACAAATTGATTATAATAAATGTTTTATTAAGGTTTTTTTTAATGAATAGTTCATAATTAATTAAGTTTAATCATGAAATTTAGAATAAAAAAGCTTTGATAAACAAATTGATTATAATAAATGTTTTTACCAAAAAAATTAAATAATCAAATAACTATTAACAAAAATTGTATACATTTACTCTAATATCTATTTGAATTTTATAAAATAATCGTCTTCCTTGTTAACAACTATTGGAATGCTATTTCACATGAAAATACACTTATAGGGCGCGCTTTGCAACTTGATCTTAGAGATAGGGTTTTGACATTGGATACCATGGCGGGACGCGCATGAGGGAGTGATGCTCCCTCCTATAGTCAAGTAGCCATGGATAGAGGCAAAGACGCAGGAAAGCAAAGGTTCAAGAAACCCCTGGAAAAGACAATAGTGGCAAGTAACACGGACATATTGGGAGGAAACAAAGACCAAGCACAGGAAGGGGATCAACAAGAAACCAGTAAGGAACAGGATAAAGGGGGCAGTAGTCAAAAACCCACTTCTATAAAGACAGTTGGGGTCTGCAAACCTAAGTTGAATATCATTCCTCGGGTCATCTTAAGTGACCCAACGATTTAAGAACATAGGGATCATATGATGGAACATGCGGTCATATGAAAATTCATGGGGATATGGCCGATGGAGAGGGCACTGCATGTATGGATAAGGAGCCACTAGAAGCCAAAGGGGGAAATACATCTTCATCTGGGATCCAAGACCTTCTTCACAATAGTATTCACAAGCCTAGAGGATAGAGACATAGTGTTTGAAGGAGGACCATATTTCTATGCTGCGGCAAACCTCTACATGCGGCCTTGGAGGATGAACTTTGTTACGGAACGCAATACATTTACATCAGTACCGGTATGGATTAGACTATACTCCCTTCCTCTGGATTATTGGCTACCGAAATCTCTGAAAACAATAGGCAACAAGCTAGGGCACTTTCTAAAGATCTCAGATCCAACTCTGAAAGGAAAATACACTTCCTTCGCCCGGATATGTGTGGAAATGGACTTATCAGGAGCACTTCCGGAAGTGATAATTTTAGAAGTATATGATGAAGAATGGGTACAGGTGGTGGACTATGAGCACATCCCATTTAGATGTCACAAATGCCATGAGCATGGGCATCTATATAGAGACTGCCCAACAAACAACATGGAACGAAATGTGAAAACCACAGTGGATAAAACTCCTGAGGGTTTCACCAAGGTGGGGGCCAAAGGAAAAGGTGGAAAAAGGTTGCAAAATAGGATCAATGAGGAAAAACAACTGAGCCATAACAACTTCAAGATCCTTGAAGAAGAAGAAGGAAACAAAGAAACAAACCAGGAAATGGAGAACACTATCACTGAGAAGGAAAGAGATGAAATTATGGAAGAAATCATAGAAACCATGATGGAGATAAATAAGGACCATGAGATGACTCCAAATGAGGCGGGAACGGAGGACCATGAACTGCAGGAGATTCTAGAGAGGGAAAACATAAATCTAGAAAAAAATTTGGAACAAGGAATGATCAAAGGAGTGGACTCCCTGCCAAAAGCGGAATATGACAGGGTTCAACAACTATTCCTATGGAGATCACAATTGAAATGAAATGGAATCAAAAGAAATCATGAAAGCCAGGAATACAGAGGGGTCAAAATGATGGAGGAGACACAGGCACTATCTCCGAAGAACCCAGGCAGGAAAAGCGGAAGAAAAAGACAGAAAGAGTTGTTGAACGAATGTGGAAAGCTATTGATTAACTCAGGTAAGATGAAAGAGCTCAACAACTACTCCTTTACTAATCTTTCTTAATGAAGCTCACAACCTGGAATATTAGAGGCCTGGGAAGTAGAAGGAAACAAAGAAATCTCAGTAATAGAATAAAAGAAGAAAAACCAGATATGGTGTTTATTCAGGAGACAAAATGCTCGATGGATAAGATTAGAGAAATACATAATAAATGGCTAATCAAGTATGAATATTTAGAGGTTAAAGAAAAAAAATCAGCAGGGAGGATTCTCACGCTGTGGGATCCACAAAAATTTGGAATACTAGATGTTGAGGCATCTAGGAACTATCTTTCTTTGGTATGTCAACCTTTAGGGGATAAGGAGATATACATGATCACAAATGTATATGGCCCTCAAAAGCAAGAAGATAAATTCAAGCTTCTTACCTCTCTTGAGGAACTAAGAGCAAGATACCCTAATATGCCCTGGATCGTTGCAAGAGACTTCAATATGATAAAATCTCTTACAGAGAATAAAGGGGGCAACACGCAGCTAAGTAGAGACTCCACGGATTTCCAAAACTTCATAATGAATATGGGGTTAGTGGACATGGAAACAATAAATGGGACCTTCATCTGGAATAGCAAGAGGGGGGGGGGCTTCACAAGTCACCTCTAAATTAGACAGATTTATTATATTAGATATCATTTTTGGGATTCAACTGCGTTAAGTAAGTCATTCAAACGTATGACCATTTCCATGAGAGGTAGTCGTAACTGACTAATTTCTCATGATTTTTGAATAGTTCACTTAGCACTCATTGCATCGGGTGATGCTCACAGGGGTGAAGAAGTGGGATTGAAACTAGTGAAATGTGGAGAACGAATCACATAGCATCAATCATCACTTCCGGGGCTTGCACCCGGTAACCAGGACTTCCCAGGAGGTCACCCATCCCAGAACCCCTCTGGCTCAAGCGCGCTTAACTGTGGAGTTTTTTCCACAATCAAGCCCACTTAGCTTGCTACCCCATTTGCAAAACCTTAGCAAGTATTGTGCCTCATGAACCATTCAAGTTAGAGATCCCTTGACTCTTTTT
>APFE031209360.1:57412-78211 GCA_000404065.3 Pinus taeda
ATTGAATGACTTACTTAACGCAGTTGAATCCCAAAAATGATATCTAATATAATGCACTGCGTAATCCCCCATACTTAAATTCAAAAAGAGTCAAGGGATCTCTACTTGAATGTTCATGAGGCACGATACTTGCTAAGGTTTTGCAAATGGGGTAGCAAGCTAAGTGGGCTTGATTGTGGAAAAACTCCACAGTTAAGCGCGCTTGAGCCAGAGGAGTTCTGGGATGGGTGACCTCCTGGGAAGTCCTGGTTACCGGGTGCAAGCCCCGGAAGTGATGATTGATGCTATGTGATTCGTTCTCCACATTTCACTAGTTTCAATCCCACTTCTTCACCCCTGTGAGCATCACCCGATGCAATGAGTGCTAAGTGAACTATTCAAAAATCATGAGAAATTAGTCAGTTACGACTACCTCTCATGGAAATGGTCATACGTTTGAATGACTTACTTAACGCAGTTGAATCCCAAAAATGATATCTAATATAATGCACTGCGTAATCCCCCATACTCAGATTTATTATCTCAAAGGAACTCTTTCTCTCAGGCCCGGCCATGACAACTTCTATTCTTCCCTTTGGAAGTTCAGATCATTGGCTTGTTCAGCTGGAAGCCACTTTTATGGGCATACCAAAAAACAGACCTTTCAGGTTTGAGAATGCTTGGCTCTCTCATCCTGAATTCAGCAATAATATTGACAAATGGTGGAAAGAGGATCTAAACATTCAAGGCACCAAAATGTTCATGCTCTAGCAAAAACTTAAACATATCAAAGCCAAGCTTAAAAGCTGGAACAAAAAGGAATTTGGAAATATCTTCAAAGCCAAAAGAGAAGTTGAGCAGAAACTCCAGGAAATCAATAGGATCAACATCGCAGAGAGCTTTACCGAGGAGCGGAAAAAGCTAGCTGAAACTTTGCAGGAAGAATGGGAAGATCGGTGCTTACAAGAGGATATTTTCTGGAGGCAGAAGTCAAGGATACAATGGATAAAAGAGGGAGAAAGAAACACGAAGTTATTTCACAAATCCACCATGGATCACAAGGCACACAAAATAATTACAAAGCTCAAAGACTCTCAAGGGAGAGAAATTTTCTCTCACAAAGACATGGAATCTCTCCTTGTACAGCACTTCCTCAGTATTGCAGAGGAGCCCCTGGAGGACAGATCTAGGTTCATCAACCATTTCACACAGTACATCCCTTAGTTGGTCATTAGAGAAGATAACCACAATCTTAACACGCCAGTGTCGGAAGAGGAGGTCAGTGAGGTGATCAATGAAATACAAAATGGAAAAGCTCCAGGCCTGGATGGGTTTAATGTAGACTTCTTCAACGCATGTTGGAAAACAGTCAAACAAGATATCCTTGAGATGGTGGAAGACTCAAGAAGATCCAAGAAGGTACTGAGGGCGTTTGATGTTTCCTTCATAGCTTTGATCCCAAAAAAGGAAAATTCCATGACTCCAGATGGCTTCAGACCCATAGCCTTATGTAATGTGGTGTATAAAATTATTTCCAAGGTGATAGCCAATAGACACAAGCCACTTTTACCAACTCTCATCTCAGAGGAGCAAACAGGATATGTGGAAGGAAGACAAATCCTCAATAATATTATCCAAGCTCATGAGGTGGTACACTCTCTCAAAATCAGTAAACAAGCTGGTATGATCATTCAATTAGATCTAGCTAAAGCTTATGACAAGCTAAGCTGGTCTTATATAAGGGCAGTTCTAAAAGCCTATGGCTTCGATTACAACTGGATAAGATGGGTTATGGCACTAGTCACCACGACTAGTTTCTCCATACTGCTTAATGGCGCTCCTTCAAGACTCTTCACACCCTCTAAAGGTCTCAGGAAAGGGTATCCGCTCTCACCCTTCCTCTTTGTTCTCATGATGGAAGGGCTTGGTAGAGCATTTAAAACAACAAATGTTGAAGGAAGAATCCAGGGCATTAAACTCACCTTGTATGGAGCGGAAAATACACATCAACAATTTGTGGATGACACAATGCTGCAGGGCTTACCCACTATCAGGGAAGCCAGAACAATCAAACAAATTTTGAACGATTTTGCTATGGCTGCTGGCACAGAGGTAAGCCTCAAAAAATCAAAAGTTTTTTTCTTTAACACTAACATTGCTATTCAACGTAATATCACCAAAATTCTTGGGTTTCAAAGGGACCAACTACCTTTGAAGTATCTAGGCATACCTCTCATAGATAAACCTCTCAGCAAGGAAGTGTGGGAGCTAATTGTAAATAAATTGTAGGACAAGATCCGAAAATGGACATGCAGGTCTTTAAATTTGGCGGGGCGCCTTGTGCTCACAAAAGCTATACTGCAGGCCATTCCCATATTTATGTTCTCAACTCTTCCCACACCTAAAGGAGTCAAGCATCAGATCAGGAGCATACAAAGGGACTTTCTATGGGGAAAAGGAGAGGTAAAAAAGAAATGGGCTTTAGTAGCATGGGAAAAGATCTGTAAACCCAAGAGCCACGGTGGCTTGGGGCTTCATGATCCGGAAACCATCAGCAACGTCTCGGGAGTCAAACTTTGGTGGAGATGGATCAAGGAATCAGCTACTCCTTGGGCTAAGCTATGGAAGGAAAAATATGCAAAGAATTGGTAGGAGAAAGATCACATCAGAATGTCTGGGCACATAAAGGGCTCCCACATTTGGAACCTTGCCTGGGACAATAAAAGTATTGTTCAACAACATAGTTTCTAGGAAATTCGAGCTGGGAACCTAACATGATTTTGGGAGGATAACTAGCAGCAGGAACCCAACTTGTATAAGGATGAATTAGCAGCTCTCAAGAATGACACAAATAACAAAGGTCTACTTATGGTAAAAGACTTCTAGGACCAGGAAAGGAACAATGGAAAATGGAGAACTTGGAAGGATCTAGGCCACAATGAAGAGAGTCATATGAAGGCCCAGGCAGACTCTCTTACCCAGGATCTAGAGCATAGGACAATTCTAGTATCCTCCTTACCTGACCAACTAAGATGGGGAAAGAACAACGAAGGAAAATTTAATCTCAAAGAAGCTAAATAGGTAGTAACATGATTTAACTATCCTAATCCTGATCAAGTTTGGAAGAATCTTTGGCAGAGCCCCCACTGATGAAAATAAAGCTATTTATTTGGCTAGTTCATCACAGGAAAATCTTAACTTGGGAGAATCTCCAGAAAAAAGGATTCATTGGACCTTCAAAATGCTACCTTTGTGACTCACAAGAGGAGACGATGGATCACCTTCTTAACCTCTGCCCGTTCACCTCCATCGTGTGGGAATGGGTGGCCTCATTCTTTAAGCAAACTGATAGGGACAGACTCAGCATCTCCAATACTTTGAAGAATTGGAGGAAAAACTTCTCAGGGAATGAAATTATTAATAGAGCCTGGACCCTGGTTCCATTATTTTTCATCTGGAATGTCTGGAAAGAACGCAATAGTTGAATCTTCAAGAACAAAGAAAGCAAGCCACAGCACATAATTGACCAAATTTTAAGGCAGCTCAAAGAAACAATCAACAACCTGTTGAGGACACTTCCCAAGGACCCTCCTTTGCCCCAAGATGTGAGCATTCTTCTACATTTGGGTTTTCAATCCATAAGCCCATAGGGCATTATCAAGGGAGTGAGCCAAATAATTCAGATATAAATAGTTGGAAGCCTCCTCCATATGGTTTCTTAAAGGTCAATATAGATGGAGCATCTAAGGGCAACCCAGGGTTAGCTGTTTTTGGGGGTGTTATAAGAGATGAACAAGGTCAAATTAAGAAAATCTTTCATGGCCACTTGGGAAAGGAAACTAATAACATGACGGAACTCATGGCCCTAGATCAATGCTTGGAAATATTGATGGATTCATATTCTCATAATGTCATCATTGAAGCGGATTCAGAACTGATTATCAGAGCAGCCAAGAAAATATGTAATGGTACATCACCGGATAAAGTGTCAAAACACTGGAGGCTCTCACAAATATTTCACCATATCTACTCCCACATGCAAATCCTAAAAACTGTAAGCTTTGTCCATGTGAAGAGAAAATCTAACATGGTAGCAGATCGTTTGGCGAACGAAGGTGTGATTAAAAAGGAAAGGGACACCTGGTACGTCTGGGAGCTGATACCCCCCAGGGAAACTGTTAGAGGACTGTCTAGGTCAAGCTGCCAAAGATATGGAACAATGGGAAAGGTCTAGATCCAAAGAGGAAAACAAAGGAAGTAGGAGCATAAGGACAGATTATGGAAGTGTGGCAGGTTCATCACAGTGATTCAATGGATCAATGGATACACAGTGATTCAACGAAAAGCAGAGAAAATGGGGTTTAAGTATAAATCCATCGTAAATCCATCCAAGGAGCGGGAAGTGTCCAAAGGGTGGATTGACGGTCATCGCTCGGTGGTAAAGCGCGATAATCCTTTCGTGAGGAAGTGGTTTCTTATACCACAAGTGGTATTTCGGAAAGGGCATAAGCGGGAACTAGTATTTAGAGGATGGCTTCCGATCCCACTCGGCAAGCGATACGTAGCAGCTAGAAGGAAGAGGATACTGCTTTTTGAGCGGGTATTCCTTAAGCTACATGTTCACCCGAAGTATATGTAAACCGTTGGATCCACAAAGGGATGATCAACGGTGGAAGGTCAGATGCATCGGGAATGCAGACCCACCTTTTTATGATTGCGAATGTAATTATTTTGAATTCCGAACTTTTAGGTAGTGGGGTCGGGTGTTTTTTTATATTATTTTACCTGGGTTAGCCATATATACCGCTTGTGGGGTTGGTTCCAAGTGTTAAAGGTTCAAGCCATTTCTGCTTCAGTTAGGTCATGTGGGCCATTTTTTGGTAAGCGCAAGGAAGTTTGGTTTACCTTGTAAAATATGTAATGTATCTTTTTCGGTTAATAGAAAGATCCACTCTTATTTGACCAAAAAAAAAGTAACAACTATTAAATATAGAGTTGAATTTCAAAATTGAAATTAATATTGTGAAAATATCCATATATAAATACAAAATGAGAATTTTTGCAAAATATTAAAAGAGATTTTTTTTGAAATTGTATTATTCACAAAAAATAATATTACCTAAAGATTTTCCCAATAAAAAAAGGTGTCATACATCCACATATTAAAAAGATTAAAGTAATAATTTTATTTCTACTATTTAATTACACCATATAAAAATATACTTGATTACCATGCTTATTAAAATCTTAATTTAAACTACATACTACATTACCTTGGTATTTTACTTAGGCATTACTATATGTAACATGGTTATGTCATATTCGATCTTAACATTTGGAATTACCTATCACACTAAAGCTTATGATATTTATACATTAATCGAGAATTAACAATGCAAACATTACAAACCCATTATTTGATAATTTAAATAGACTTTACCAATGACAAGGATTATTCGGCCTAAAGACAGAACTTTATTATTTAGCTTGTCACTGATTGCAGTTAGCTTTCTGATACATTTAAGTCATCACTACGACCTCCTTACAACTGTATTAATGCTCAGCTTATGTGACAACCTAGGTGGTAAGTGTCTTCATCATAAATCTTTAATGCCAAGTTGTTCCGTCGCCGACCTTGGGATCTGCCTCACATCTATGGTCTCTAGTGATTGTAATGATCTGACGGTGGGAGCGAGTCCTGAGTTTCTATGCCTCTGGTATAGTCTTCGATATATTTTCATTGTTTTCCTCTGGAGAAGGGTTTCCGTATGTCTGTTTGGATTCTTCCAGGTGTAGGTAATGCCTCTGTTTCCGCTTGAAGCTAGGTGGTATTGAGTTCATTCTTGTCTACCTGCCGCCATGACAGGCCTTCTGATTTATTATGGATCCTTCGACAGATGTTTGGGCTCTTGGTTTTCAGCATTCAGCATTCGGCATTTGGCATGGAGGAGGGTTTTACAATCATCTTGGTTCAGGTAATTAAAGTATTCCTTCTTTTGCTCTGCCTTATTATGTTCAGTCTCCTTTCGTCTAGATTTCAGTTATTATTTCGAGTTTTAATCTATGTCACTCCTCTCGTTTGGGTGGAGGTCTTTATAGGTAAAATAATGGTGGCCGAAGAGATGGAAGACGCCTTTACCTAGTTCTTCTGCGTGTCGAACCAAGCGCTCAGTCCTTTACAGGGTATTTAAATATAGCCTAGGTTTTATGGTGAGGGTTTTTTTCTTACTAAAGCCTTTCAATCTCCAAGGGAGGCTTAATCTGTAAATGGTTAACTTATCACCAAGTTCTTGTTATAATCATTTTAAATTATTACTAGCCTTTACACAGGCAGATGGTATTTAGTTAAATGGGGTTGTGAGAACTGTAGAATCGATCGTCTTGTTTCTTTAATACTTCTGGAATAGCCTTGCTCTATTGTTGCGAGAAATGCACAGTTGTTTCGTTCTTGAATAATTATGACTTATTGTTCTAAACAATTTTCGAGTTAATATTTCATTCTACAGTTTGTCTTGGCATTTATGTCTGGAAATTCAGAATAGATTTGCAAGTATTAAAATCATTTGAGAAAGATTGTTTACTCTTCAACTGAATGTGGTAAAATAGTTAATTCTGTCCCTGCCTATGAGGGTAAGATTTTGGTATTATTTAACCTAACTTCTGATAGAATAATTGTATTCAAATTTAGAAAGGCAAAGTTGATCCCACTCTACTTTCCTTCTTGATTTTCCAGTTTTTCCTAAGTTGCTTTAAGCATGGCTGTATCAATAATTCTTGTATTACTACAATTGTTGTTTGATGTTCATACTCCTGCATGAATACCTTTCTTTTCTTTTACCCCTGGGTTCAGGGTTTGCCGTTATCTACTGGATGGTTTAGCCACACTGTCTCTTGCACTTTAATTGCAGTTTAGATATCACAGTGTAGGAAATTTCGACAGTAATCTTTTCCATTTGTTTGTACTTTTGACCAGAAATACAAATACTTAGGTTCTGGGTGTTTTCCTTACTATTTACCAACTATAAATTGATGTATATTTTATTTAACATAAGGACTCTAGATTCCTCATCTACAGCAGTCGAATGTACATACTATTAGCATAAGAATTTCTTATCACTTGTCTACTGTTTCTTTACTGTACCTTTTACTTAACAAGAAACTTAATCTACCATATTTCCAGTAAGGAATAATTATTTATAAACTATTTGCATAACTTTCCTCGAATTAACCTGTTCAACTCTTAAAATGACGAACCTAGCTTATGAAAGATTAATAACAAATTTCTATTTAAACAAGATTTCTCACTTATCTGGTTCATATAGTATGTCAAATTGGTCAGCACTAGACCTGCTTGGTGCTTTTCCTCCCAACCTTGAGACTACTAAGTCACTAAGTCTCCCCCCAAGCCGTTCCTGAACATAGGAACCTTCTTCTCTCCCATGAGAACCTTGATTTCACAGCTATCTGGTCTTGACCAGACATAGCTACTACAAACTGTCTGACGTCTTAGCACAGTTCCACTTTCTTTTCTTTGTTCTTTCTAGCTCATCCTTTCTCTTGATCTCATATACCCTATCCTCTTGATCTTTCTTGAGTAAATACTCAAGGAATTAGTTAGGGACAGATAACTATCTCTCATAACTAATTAACAAGTAAAACATTATTTATGAATAACTGCAAAATTCTCTTTTCCATAACTAAATTCAAAAATAGTTTATAATTAAAATAGTAACAGTTAGTTTGGTTTGCAGTGAAATAAATATTTACATTAACTGGGGATATCAAATCTTCCCCCCCTAAAATGGAACATCGTCCCGATGTTTTTCTTCTGAAAATAGATCTGAAAAGTCTTCTTTCATAACCTACTCATCTTCCCAAGTAGCCTCTTCCGACCCATAGTGTTGCCATTTCACTTTAACCTGGGTGATAACTCATTTCCGCAGTGTTACTTCTCTCCGATCTAGTATAACCAGAGGCTCGACCAAGAACTCGCCTTCCAGTTCGACCTAAACATATCAACCAAATAAATTAAGTCATTAACCAGCTTGTTTAATAAATATGTAAAAAGAGAAACTTAATATATATTTTACCTGAATGTCTTGCCATCTAATTACGTGATTAGCATCATAAACATGTTTCTTAAGTAGAGAAACATGAAATACATTGTGCACATGAATGTGACTGGGTAGGGCATGTTGGTAAGCCACCAGTCCAATTCGAGCTAGAATTTGGAAAGGCCCGTAGAATTGAGGTGCTAGTTTAGCACATTCGGTCCATTGCAAGGTGATTTTCTTGGCTCATACTCGAATGTAAACATGATCCCCTACTTGGAATTCTCAGAAGCTCCTCTTCCGATCAGCAAAGTACTTTTGTCAGTCCTGAGCATCTTTTAAATTGGGTTGTACCTTTTTCACCATCCCTTCCATTTCTTCTAACATATCTGGCCCTAGCATCAACTTATCATCTAGACCACTCCAACTCAAAGGTGTCTTGCAAATACCTCAAAGGGACTCATCTGTAAGGATGAATGGTACCCATTGTTATAGGAAAACTCTACTAAGTGTAGGTAGTCCTCCCACTTAGTTGGTTGTTGTATTACGTAAGTTCGCAATATGTCTTCAACAACTTGATTTACTCGCTCAGTCTGTCCATCCGTTTGAGGACGATATGTAGTGCTGAAGTGCAGTTGTGTGCCCAATCCCTCAAAAAGGGCCTTTCAGAAGGCTGATGTAAATTTCACATCACAGTCGTAAATGATCATCTTGGGGATCCCATGTAATTTAAAAATGTTTTGCATAAAAATGTTATCAATTTGTACCACTTTATAAGTTGACTGGACAGGTACGAAATGAGTAGACTTGCTCAATTTGTCCACCACCACCATGATGGAGTCATTTTACTTTTTTGACTTAGGAAGTCCGGTATGAAATCGATGGATATGGTTTCCCATTTCCATTCAGGGATAAGCAGAGGGTGAAGTAATCTTGTTGGGTGTTGGTGCTCAGCTTTTATTTGTTGGCATTCTAAACATCTGGCTAAATATTCTGCTACCTCCTTCTTCATACCAGGCCAGAAAAATTCGTTCCTAAGGGCGGAAATCATTTTTTGGTACCGGGGTGGCCTGCATAAGGAATCTTATGATATTCATCTAAAATTAATTTTTTAAGATGTTTTTGGTTAGGCACACATATCCTCTTCCTATAAATCAACAAATCCTCTGCATTTACTTCATATCCCAATTGTTGTTTATGGTTGTTTGGAACTTTTTCTTGCTGCCATAAATGTTTATATACTAAATCTTGCATGGATGATTCATGAATCTGCTAAAAAAAGTGGTTCGTGATTCACTAAAAGAAACTTCATATAAACAATTTACCTTTTGACTTCAGGCATCCGCAACCCAGTTTTCTTTTCCCTTCAAGTGTTTTATTTTAAAATCGATTTCACTTAGGAAATCTGCCCAATGAGCTTGCCTAGCATTTAAAGTGGGTTGTTTGAAGTAGTTAGTCAGACTATGATGATCAATCATCAACATAAATTTCTTACCCAACAAGTAATGCCGCCACATCTTTAAGGCATGAATCACTGATGTCAGTTCTAAGTCATATGCTGAATACTTTTGCTCGTACTCTTTAAGCTTCCTTGACTCATAGGCAACAACCCTGCCTTCTTACATTAATACGCCACCTACACCTTCCTTGATAGCATCCGTACAAACCACGTATTCTTTATTGGGATCAGTAATGCTCAAAATGGGTGTGGTGGTAAGTAGATGTTTGAGCTGGTCAAATCTTCTTTGACAGTCGAGGGTCCACCTAAAGGCCTTTTCTTTCTTTTGTAGAGAGGTAATAGGATATGACACCCTAGAAAATCCTTCAACAAATCTCCTATAATATCCCGCTAGACCCATGAATGATCTTATGTGAGCTACATCTTTTGGTACCGGTCATTCCATGATAGTTTTGATCTTCACTAGGTCTAATGCTATTCCATCCTTGGTGATGACATAACCCAAGTACTGGATTTTCTCTTTAAAGAAATCACATTTACTATACTTGGCGTATAGTTGGTGTTCTCTTAGGACTTACAGAACAATACGAAGATGTTCCTTATGTTCTTCTATGTTCCGAGAGTAGATCAGTATGTCATCAATAAAGATTAATAGGAAATTGTCTAAGAATTGATGGAATACATTGTTCATGAGGCACATGAAGATTTTTGGGGCATTAGTCAACCCAAAGGGAAAAACTACAAACTCATAATGTCCATAGCGAGTCCTAAAAGCAGTTTTTGCAATATCTTCCTCCTTTATTCTAATTTGATGATATCTTGAGCGAGAATCGATCTTTGAGAATACATTAGCACCCTTCACTTAATCAAATAACTCATCTATACAGGGGAGGGGGTATTTTTCTTAATGGTCAACTTATTTAGCTGACGGTAATCCATGCACATTTGCAGGGTTTCGTCCTTATTTTTAACAAATAATACTGGAGCTCCCCAAGGGGACCAACTGGGACAGATATACTTTTTATCAAGCAACTCTTGAAGCTGCATCTTTAATTCTATTAGCTCTGATATGATCATTCGGTAAGGTGCTCGAGAAACTGGGGCAACTCCCGAATTAACCCAATGGTGAAATATATGTCTCTCTTTGGGGGTAGACCCGAGATTTCCTTAGGAAATACGTCTAGAAAATTTTGTACCATAGGTATATTCTCTAATGAAATAGTTTTATCTTTAGAGTTAGCATACCCTACATGTACTGCATAAAATTGGCAGCCTTCTCTGATGCACTTTGCTAATTGGGAAGCTGTTACAGGTCTTAATTGCAGAGGTTTTTGAATACCTTGAATTTCCTGCCTCTCCCCGTCCTCATCCTGGTAGCTAATAGTTATGGTTTTATAGTTAATGAGGGACTAGTGTTTTTCCAACCAGTCCATTCCTATAAGGATGCCGTATGACCCAAGGGGTAACACATTCAAATATTCCAGATAGGTTGATTAACTAATTTTAAAGGACAGTTACTTACTTTAGCCAAAACTCTCCTTTTTGCTCCTGTGGCTAGCTGTACTAACCAAGGATTTTTAAACTTAACAACTTGTAATTTACATTGTTCCACTATCTTGAGACTAATATAACTCAAAGTGGCCCCGAGATCAATTAAAATAGAACAGGTTTGGTAAAAAACAATACCTTCAAATTCAACCATGGTTGGATGAAATTATGCCTGATGATCTTCAAAGGAAGCATTAATTTAAGGAATGTTTCTTGCCACCTCTCCCACATTAGATGATTCTTGTATTTGTGAGATCTGATCAGCTCCCTTGTGATGTGGGCAGTTTTTGACATAATGCGGGCCTCCACATCCCCAACACTGTATAGGTGGTCTGTTAATTAATTCTGCGTCATTTCTTCCAGTTTTCTCATTTATCTTGGTTTCTCCTGGTACTTTAATTTTGGGTTGATTCTTATTCATATTCCAGTTAGTTTTACCTTTATACAAACCTTTGTTGCTTGTGCCCTTATTCCCCTTGTGGCTGGAAACAAATTTACTTCCCTTTTTGTCAGCCCACCTCTTGCTCATATCACCCTTTGGTTTGTTTTGCTGGTAGCAGATCCATGCTTTACAAATGACTCCATCCATGGTTTCTGGGTTGTCAAACTTCAGTCGTTCTTTCATGAACAGTGGAAGACTGCTGATAAACTGCTGCACCTTTGCTTTTTCTTCACGAATGTAAGGGACGTACCGAAGTAATGAGGTAAAATTTGTTATAAATTCATCCATGGACATTTGACCCAATTGGAGATCATGAAATTATTTTGCTTTCTCGTCATAAAATCTTTCCGTTAGATATTTTTCTTTAAAGTATCTTTGATAATTTTCCCAGGTTATGCTTTGTTGATTTACTCCGCACATTGTTTTTACTTCCTCCCACCACAAGGTGGCTTTCCCTTACAGTTGGAAAATGGCCAAACGGGCCTTTAGATTATGGTCATGCTCATATAGATGGAAGTACTTGTTCATATTGATGAGCCAGGCTTCCTTTGCCTCTTCCTATTCACCATCAAAGAGGGGAGGCTTTATTTTTCGAAACTCCCCTTGAAGTTCCAATTTCTGTCTTTTTTGTGTCTTGTGATTCGACACATTATCCGATTCTCCTTCATGATAATCTTCTCCACCTTTTGTTTCCACATTCTCAGTTCGAAACCCTTGCTCTCCTGTCATATTTCTGTGTTCAGGGCTAGGGACTAGTGGCCGCTGATTCTGCTTATCGGATAAACTCTTCATAATTTTCTCTGGCTCCTGCATCAGTCTTTCATTATCTTCCCATAGTCAGACCATTTAATCTTTTAATTCTTGTACAACTTCCAAGATAGTAGTATTGGTGTTTCGCAGCTCGTCGCCCAACTATACCCATACTTCAGGGTTGCCTTCTTGAAATGATGCAAGTCCTGCTCCCATTACGGACCTGTGTGGTGGATTTCTAGTCCCTCTCATGCTGATTGCTTCCATGCTTCCTCTGTGCACATCACCAAAGTTATTTTCTTTATTCCAGACGCCTGGGTTTTTGCAACTTGAGCGCTCTAATACCACATTTCATACATCCACATATTAAAAAGATTAAAGTAATAATTTTATTTCTACTTTTTAATTACACCATATAAAAATATATGTGATTACCATGCTTATTATAATCTTAATTGAAACTACATACTACATTACCTTGGTATTTTACTTGGGAATTACCTACCAGACTAAAGCTTACGATATTTACACATTAACCACTAATTAACAATACAAACATTACAGGCCTATTATTTGATAATTTAAACAAACTTTACCGACGACAAGGATTATCTGGCCTAAATGCAGAACTTTATTATTTAGCTTGTGACTGAATGCAGTCAACTTTCTGATACATTTAAATCCTTACTACGGCCTCCTTACAGATGTATTAATGCTCAGCTTATGTGATGGCCTAGATGGTAAGGGTGTTCATCAGAAATATTTAATGTCGAGTTGTTCCATCGCCGACCTTGGGATCTACCTCACATCTATGGTCTCCAGCGATTGTAATGATCGGATGGTGGGAGCGAGTCCCGAGTTTCTATGCCTCCGGTATAGTCTTCGATATACTTTCATTGTTTTCGTCTAGAGAAGGGTTTCTGTTTGCTTTGTTTGGAGTCTTCCAGATGTAGGTAATGCCTCTGTTTTCGCTTAAAGCTAAGTGGTATTGAGTTCATTCTTGTTTACCTGCCGCCATGACAAGCCTTCTGATTTCTTATGTATCCTTCGACAGATGTCTAGGCTCCTGGTTTTCGGCATTCGACATTTGGCATGGAGGAGGGTTTTGCAATCGACTTGGTTCAGGTAATTAAAGTATTCCTTCTTTTGCTCTACCCTGTTACGTTCAGTCTCCTTTCGTCTAGATTTCGGTTATTATTTCGAGTTTTAATCATTGTCACTCCTCCCGTTTAGGTGGAGGTATTTACAGGTAAAATAATGGCGGCTGAAGAGATGGAAAAGGCCTTTACCCAGTTCTTATGCATGCTGAACCAAGCGCTCAGTTCTTTTGTGGGTATTTAAATCTAACCTAGGGTTTATGGTGAGGGTTTTTCTCTTTCTAAAGCCTTTCAGTCTCAGAGGGAGGCTTAATCTATAAATTGTTAACTTATCACCAAGTTCTTGTTATAATCCTTTTTAAATTATCACCGACCTTTACATAGGCGGATGGTATTTAGTTAAATGGGGTTGTGAGAACCGTAGAATTGGTCGTCTTGTTTCTTTGATACTTCTCGAATAGCCCTGCTCTGTTGTTGCGAGAAATGAAGAGTTGTTTCATTCTTGAATAATTATGAATTATTGTTATAAACAATTTTCGAGTTAATATTTCATTCTACAGTTTGTCTTTGCGTTTTTGTTTGGAAATTCGAAATAGATTTGCATGTATGAAAATCATTTGAGAAAGATTGTTTACTCTTTGATTGAATGTGGTAAAATAGTTAATTCCGTCCCTGCCTGTGAGGGTAAGGGTTTGGTATTATTTAAGCTGACTTATGATATAATAACTGTATTGAAATTTAGAAAGGCAAATAACTGTATTGAAATTTAGAAAGGCAAAGTTGATCCCGCTCTACTTTCCTTCTTGATTTTCCAGTTTTTCCTAAGTTGCTTTAAGAAGGTTTGTATCAATAATTCTTTGATTCTTGTATTACTACAATTTTTGTTTGACGCTTGTACTGTTGCATGAATACCTTTCTTTTCTTTTACCCCTCGGTTTAGGGTTTGCCATTATCCACTGGATGGTTTAAGCACATTGTCTCTTGCACTTTAATTCTAGTTTAGATATCGGTGTAGGAAATTTCAACAATAATCTTTTCCATTTGTTTGTACTTTTGACCAGAAATACAAATACTTAGGTTCTGGGTGTTTTCCTTACTATTTACCAACTATAAATTGATGTATATTCTATTCAACATAAGGACTCTAGATTCCTCATCTACAACAGTCGAATGTACATACTATTTAGCATAAGAATTTCTTATCACTTGTCTAATGTTTCTTTACTGTACCTTTTACTTAATAAGAAACTTAATCTACTAGATTTCCAGTAAGGAATAATTATTTATAGACTATTTGCATAAATTTCCTTGAATTAACCTGTTCAACTCTTAAAATGACAAGCCTAGCTTATGAAAGATTTATAACAAATTTCTATTTAAATGAGATTTCTCACTTATCTGGTTCATACAATATGTCAAATCGGTCAACACTAGACATGCTTGATGCTTTTCTTCCCAACCTTGAGACTATTAAGTCAATAAGTCTCCCCCTAAGACGTTCCTGAACACAGGAACCTTCTTCTCTCCCACGAGAACCTTGATTTCACAGCTATCTGGTCTTGACCAAACGTAGCTATCGCAAACTGTCTGACATCTCAGCATAGTTCCACTTTCTTTTCTTTGTTCTTTCTAGCTCATCCTTTCTGTTGATCTCATATACCCTATCCTCTTGATCTTTCTTGAGTAAATACTGAAGGAATTAGTTAGGAATAAATAATTGTCTCTCATTACTAATTAACAAGTAAAATAGTATTTACGAATAAGTGCAAAATTCACTTTTCCATAACTAAATTCAAAAATAATTTATAATTAAAATAATAACAATTTGTTTAGTTTGTAGTGAAATAAATATTTACATTAACTAAAGATATCACAAAAAGTATAATCTTATATTCTTAAAATAAGATTAATTAATGTTTGGCTTCCATCATAAAGTTTTAAATTCGCAAAAGAAGACAAAGCGGTCCCTCTACATTAAAAGACTTGACAAAAATAGAGCATAGGTGTAAAATTATTATTTTATTTTCAATGCTATAATGGGCTACCATAGTACAATGTAATTAAAGACTTAGTAGTAGGTGTGAGAATAAATTATTTTTTTTTCAATGCTATAATGGGCAACCACACTAAAATGTTATTAAAGACTTCTCAAAAATAGAGCATAGGTGTAAAAATATTATTTTATTTTCAATGCTATAATGGGCTGCCACATTATAATGTTATTAAAGACTTAGTAGTAGGTGTGAGAATAATTTTTATTTTTTTTTCAATGCTATAATGGGCTACCACGCTAAAATGTTATTAAAGACTTCTAATAATGTAGAGTCATTCTTTTATTTGATTCAAATCTTAGTCTTCATGCTATTAGCAAAGCTGAAGGTAAACATTTGGTAAAAGAAAACTTTGATGAATATTTATATGTCATCTATAAAGTGAAGACCAAAATGTCAAATTGATTTGAGGTCCAAGGCTTTCCTACCATATCCTCAATGATTGTATCCTTTGAATATTATAAACAATATCACAACCATTTTTTTTTATTTTTTTAAACAATGGGTCTGCTACCTAAACACGCCCATTAATTGTTTTGCCAAATATGTTTATGTTCGAGCCAATATTTTGAATTTTTTTGATAACGCTTTAATACTATCAAAATTTGGGGATATTTTACAGGAAAGTTGTAATTCTTTATATGTGTTTTTTTAAAATAAAATAAAATATTATTCTAAATAAAAAATAAAATTTGTATATAAATAAGATGTGATAAAAATATTTCATTTTTACAGTTATAAATAAATATTTTGGAAACATTTGAATATCCATATGAAATAATATAATTTTAAATAGAAATAAAATAATTAAAAGTAAAAATATATTATATTTCACCTTTTATTATAACTAAGATTTATATTTTTAAAACTATTTTAATACCAATTTAAATAAACTATTTAATATCTATATTACTATTTTAATACCCAAATTTTAAATAAACTATTTAAATATCTATATTAACTATATTAATAAGATGGAGATGTTTAACTCATTCAAGTTTTTAATATACTACCACAAATCTATTTTAAAGTTTGGATCTAACTAGTGCTTAGAGGGCTCAGATCTCTTAAGTTGCAAAAGTTAAAAAAATAAAAATAAATAAATAAATATAAATAAAAATAAAAATTTACTTTCTAATAAGAATAATAAGCTGGAGATGTTTAACTCATTTAGTTCTTAATATACCACCACATATCTATTTTAAGTTTGGATCTAACTAGTGCTTAGGGGGATCGGATCTCTTAAGTTGCAAACCTATTTTAGAGTGCAAAACTTGAAAAAATGTTTGTACATAGAGAGCATTGTTCCCCTTAGTTTTTGATTGATTTGAGCTTAAGATGGATTATGTTGCCGTGTGTCAATTATTTGATGTGCATAAAAATAATTCTACACTTCTTTGATTTTGAGCAATACACCAATAAAATGTTTTAACCACGTGATTTTTATTTTTATTTTTAATTGCTTTATATAGTATATACAAAGTTGATATTAAAATATTTTATTCCTATTATCCACATTAAAATAAAATTTTCTATTAGTATATTTTTAAATAGATGTTTCCCTCTATTAGCAAGTAAAATGCATATATTCATGGAATAAAATTTCTCTCACCCTCTCTTTTTATATCTATCTATACACACACGTTGAATTTATGTTGTTATTAATATTCTTTTTAAAATGCTACATGTCAACTCTATATAAAGCATGGAAAGAATTGCACGTCCCCTCCATACCCTGAATTTGAAAGCACTTATTAATAGATTGATCTCTATATACATACATTGAATTTATGTTGTTATTAATATTTTTTTTAAATGCTACATTTCAATTCTATATTCTCCTTCATAACCTGAATTAAAAATCACTTATTAATACATTACATTTTTATGGCTCACTTTATCTTTGTATAGATAATGTTGATGTAAAATTATATTATTTGAGGTGGATATTGAAAAAGAAAATTGCTATCAACATTTTTTATTTTTTATTATAAGCATTATTTTATTTCTTTTAATAAAATGTCTTAGCATCTCTCTCATACTAGATTGTAGAGTGTCTCTCAACTCATCAATTAATATGTAGCATTGAAAAAAACATTATTATTATTAATAAAATTCAATATAAATCTAAATAAAATATTTCAATATGTAAAATTAAGTGATATTAATGTGTATTTAAAAATATATTAATAACAAAAACAAATATGAATATATGATTTATAAATAAAATATTCTATGCATATATAATATATAGTTTAAATGGGGTTTAGACTCTGCTAATAAGCCCCCCAGATATATATATATATATGTATGTATGTATGTATGTATGTATATATATATAAAAGAAAGTCACCTCCCTCTATGCCAAGGGCTAGATTGCTAGGTTGTTGGTACCACTCATTTAAGAGTTCACAATGCTAGAAGGCATTATAGTTCATCATGTCACTAGTGAGGATTTCAACCAAAGTGGGTAAGATAATGTAGTTTTAGTATTATACATTTTGGTCATTTTTCAAGTATGTTTTTTGGTAAAATTTATAAATTTAATGATTTTGTTAAAATTATAACTTTAAGATGTGTACTCTACAAAATCAAAGTGTCCAAGGAGATTTTCATGCCCATAAATCCATTTATATATTAAAAAATGAAATTTAAACAATCAGAAATTACATATAATATGTGTGTAACAATAACACCAATATAAAACCATATTAATCACATATCTATCAAGCATCTAGAGAGATAAAATCTTATTGGAAGTAATGCTTCCATGTGTTGTCATGAGTTGTCATTGAGAGTTCCCAAGCGTCAATCTAGAAGTTGTTGTTTCCTATGTGTGAGTTGTAGTTATGATCTAGATGTGTGGAAGTCAGAAATTTATGTCGTATATATGTGTAACTATTGTGATCAATAAAGATATCACAGTATGTATTTTGTGTTGTGTGTAATCACTCTTTGATATCTCTCTATTTTGACAAATACCTTAGTGGTCATCTATGTAAGATATCATAATCTTCATTAAAACTTGGATTAAGCATTTGCACCACATTCAACAAGTTTTGGCTCACCCTACGAAAACACTAGTTATATGCCAATTTTGAGAAGTACTCATTCCACATGCAGAGAATTTTATATCTAGCATACATTAGGAATGACCATGGTGTTCATGTAGATCTAACCAAGATTCAAAGCATTCATGATTTACTAGCCTCTAAGACACTAATAAAGCTCCATAGTTTTTGGGCCTCACTAACTTCTATTGTATTTTCTTACTAAAATTATCTCATATTGCTTGGCCTTTAGGTTACGTGACCTAGCGTGGAGCCAAAGCCAAGTTCATGCAGTCTAAGTCACAACAAAAATCATTTAAGGATCTAAAATTTTTCATATGTATGACATTGGTCCTTATTTTGTGAGAATTTCAATAACCCTTTAGGTTGAGACTCAAGTTCTCTAGATTATTCTATCAATGTAGTGTTAATTCACATGTACATTCAATGACCTATTACAATGGGACACTCTTTGACAAGGATTTTCATTACTCCAATTTTCATAAGGAAGTGTACTCCATTATACAAGCACATTGACAATGGAAGTATTACTTTTTGGGAAAGGAAAGGAGAATCCACATTGATCACAAGTTATTGTAATTCATGTAGACATAAGGAAACTTATATAATGATTGTCATCATAAGTGGTCCACATATTTGCAGCAATGGCACTTGAATGTTAATTTCATTGAAGGACAACACAATCCACATTGTAATTTGTCTCAATCAACCTTCTATTGTGGTGCTAATCATGGTTCTTAACTCTTATGTACATGATACTTCTATGTGGTCCTAATTGTATGATAATGGCTATGACTTCGTTGCTACCTATTCTACGTTGGTTGTAGTTAAAAATGTTTCAAAATTTCACCTTGATGATGCAATTATATGCCATCTAAGTCATGTTTGTGTTCCTTCATGTGAGTGTCAGACACTGATTTGGGAGGGCACATTATAGTTAAGTGGTAGGGCACTTCAATTTGGAGAGGGCAGTGTTAGTGCTACAAAAGTACTTATATAATCCAAAGCTCTTAGAAGATGTTCACAAGTATATTAGATAGTGCATTGTCAAACCCGCCATTAAGAAGTCAAGGTTGTACACTCCTCTACCTACCTCAAATAAACCCTAAGAGTTAATCTCCATGGATGATATGTTAGGCCTATCCTTAACCAAGCATGTTAACAACTATGCATTTGTGGTTGTTGATTGATTTTCTAATATGGCCATTTGATACTCTATAAAAAGAGAATCACATTATAAGTGAAGAAATCATTAAGCTCTTCTTCAAGCATGTTTAGGTTCATTTTGAGCTACCACAAACCATTATTTCAAATAAGGATAACAGGTTTTGATTACTTTTTGGTCTAGTTTGTGATAAAAAAATGGACACCAAGATGACCAAATCAATTGTCTTCCATCTTAAACATAGTTACCGATCAAATGAGAACTATTACCTCAAAACGGGTACTCTAGCCCAACAACCCCCAAAAAAAAAATGAAAAAACAACCCATAAATGAAAATTGTGTATTCCATAACGATGTTTTTTTTAGGGTAAAATTTCAACAATTTTTTTTAAATGGAAGTAAAAACCATTTTTTTTTGCAAAATGGATGAAAAAACACCCTTAAAAAAATAAGTGTTGATTCTGGTTAAAAAAAAAAAAAAAAAAAAATCGTTTACAATTTTGACATTTTTTAGCAATGGAATTGAAGATATATCCACACTTTCAAAAACTATAAAATTCCAACATTCTTGGACATGTGATGTTAAAGATAAATATCATATCTCATATCTTAGTAATTCCAACAATTTCCATCCATGTTGTTAAAGATAAAACACCTTGACTCTAAAAAACGCTGAAATTGTAATTGTTTTCAACCATAGCATTAAAGAAAAATTATCATGACTTAGAAAAACATTAAAATCTTGACAAATTTTCAACCATGCAATTAAAACCAAAGATTATGATTACAAAATAATCTCAAGTTTTCAAAATATTTCAAGCACGACATTATGGAAAAATTTTATGACAAAAAAATTTTAAAATCTTAGCCTAAGACAACTCAATACATTGCAACAAAAATTTTAAAATCAACCATCAAATTAACACGCGGTGTATGTAAATTCGACCTGTTGTAATGAAAACTTAAATACCAACCATGAAATTAATACATTATGGGGGCATACTTGATTCATTATAACGAAAATTTTAAAATCAACTATCAAATTTCCCATAATGGGATCGGGTTGTTAAACGAGCATCGACACAGAGCCTATAAAAAAAATAAAAAATAAAAAACAAAATAAAAAATAAATGTATAAAGAAATAAAAATGAAAAATACAAAAGAAAACAAAAATTCAAATATTGA
>APFE031209360.1:79623-103361 GCA_000404065.3 Pinus taeda
TTCCTTCTATTTAAGAAACCTAAAAGTAAAGTTACAATAGGTACAAAAGGTCTGAAAATCTCAAGGCCTACGAAACCAACGAGATCGTACTGTCAGCGATGTGACCAACTAGACAAACAAAAGGACAAGCTAACCCATCAATTGTCCCCACTATTACAAGTTGACCCAGAGTCCAAATCCATGATAACTCCCATCATTAACTTGCAAGGATTGAACAAACTCATGACCCCACAAACTAGCCCGACCAGATCTAACCGTTGATAGCCACCGCAAAAAAGGACGGCTCGTAGAGATATCAGAGAGCTAAGATGCAAGATCTTTAAGGCGCGATGAAGGGTGGTAAGACGACCCCCACCCCTGCCACGCGTTGAGAGCTGAGTGGAATCACTCTCAACGAACCAAAACCACTTACCATTTGTGAGCCTTGCGATCACAGGAAAACCGCTTAATGCCTGGTTTTCCAAACCATAAGAAAAGTGTCGTGGACTTTCCTTAGTGGGAGCGATCCAGCCTTTCGTCCTGCTGAAACTAACAATGGGGCTCATCGCCGAAACCTTTTGAAACTGTAAATCAAACCTTGTGTTTCCATTCAAGAAACAGAGGAGATAAGTTCCCTTAAACCAAAGGAAGTTATCGTCAAGAAGAGTAAGCCCTTTTTCAAGGAGCCGACCACCAAAAAGAGTTTGAGAAGGCATAAAGAGCTTTAATCGTGGCCTGCCCCTCGTGCCCAATGATCATAAATTTCCTTGTCCTCTACAGCTTGAGCATCGCAGAGAGCTTTGAGCCTACTTGGAGGCATCTCCTGCCATTTCATTTCGATCCTGCAATCTGGATTGGTCACTCCTTGGTTGGCCAAGAGATCTGCCAGTTTATTGGCCTTCCTTCGAACATGCTTGAAGCTAACGATTCGAAGACTCTGGAGATGTTTTTGGATTCTCTGGTACACTTGTATAAGTCTCCAATGTTTTGAGACTTTTTCAGGCGTTGTTCCATAGCTAATCTTCTTAACTGCATTTATAGAAATCTCGGAGTCTGCTTCGATGAGCACATTTGAACCATGATTTAGTTTAAGAAGCTCTAGACATTGTTCCAAAGCCATTAATTCAGACATGTTGTTGGTGGCTTTGCTTAAATGACAGTGGAAAGTGAAAATTATTCTTCCTTCTAAATCTCTTAACACACATCCATAACTTGCTGTCCCTGGGTTGCTTTTTGAAGCCCCATCAATGTTGCATTTCAGATAACCTTTTGGTGGAGGATGCCAGAACTCCTTTTCTCTTTCCATCACTCTTTATTTTTTTCTAAGACCATTATGGATGATCTCATGCAAACCCAGCTGCTTGAGAGTTCTCAATTCAAGTTTAGTGGGACGATTCGAGGGATAACTGTGCACAGTGGTGGAAACGGTCTCCTTTATTTGTTTTAAGATCAATTCCATCAGGCAAGAGGGAGTAGTTTTTTCATCCTTGAAAATTCTTTTATTCCTTTCCTTCCAAACATTCTAGATAATAAAGCTTGGTGTAAAGGTCCAGGCTAGATTAAGGATCTCAAACTCTGAAAAGTTTTTTCTCAACTTGTTTAGGGTGTTAATAATGCTACCTTTGTCTCTGTTCGTCTGTTGAAAAATGATGATGAAAGCATCCCACAACTAGATAGTATAGGTGCAGTTGTTGAGAATATGCTCCATTGTCTCCTCTTGAGCCTCACATAATTGGCATCTAGAAGGCCCCATGACCCCCCTCTTCTGAATGTTTTCCCAAGTTAAAATTTTCTTGTGATGAACTAACCACATAAACAGTTCGATCTTCATCCATCCTTGGTGGCTCCAAAGTTTTTGCCATGACTTAGCCAAAACGCAGGGATCAAGGTTAAGGGTTATTCTTTTTGCTTCCTTAATATTAAAGATGCCTTCTTTGTTTTAGCCTCATCTTAACTGATCCTGCCCATCTGTAACCAAGATCTTCCTTTGTTCTAATATTTTCATGAGTTCTTTTGTTTTTGCTTTTATGGGGCTGTCCCCTCTGCATTATATTGTCCTCCAGCTTCTCCATTTCTCAGTGTCATGAGGAAGATTCCAAAAATCCCTAACTTTTGTTAGTCCTTGGAGATCAGTTTCCTGCTTGATGCTCATAAAGTTCTCCCTTATCAATATTGCTTCTTGTTGCCATTTATCCTCCCATAAGAGAGCTTGTTCTCCTCCTCTGATTTCCTAGAAGTTGTTGTCTTGTACTAGGCTTCTGTTATCCCAGGCTTTATTCCAGATGTGAGAGCCTTTTATGTTCTCTGACATTTTCATAAGATCACTTGTTTTCCAGGAGCTTGCATATTTTTCTTTCCAGGTTTTAGCCCATTGCGCCCCTGGTTCTTTAACCCATCTCCACCAAAGTTTGGCTCTTAGAACATTACTTAGAGTCTCCTGATTGTCTAAGTCTAGACCTCCATGACTTTTGGGTTTACAGATTTTATCCCAAGAAACAAGGGCCCATTTCTTTCTGGTTTCCTCCTTGCCCCAGAGAAAGTCTCTCTGAATGTTCCTGAGTTGTTGTAAGACCCCTTTGGGGGCTGGCAGGGCCGATAAAAAGAAAATAGGGATAGATTGAAGAACTGCCTTCGTCAAAATCAACCTGCCAGCAAGGTTCAACGCTCTGAAAGTCCATCTCTTGATCATGTCTTGCATCTTGTTGAGCATCGGTTCCCATATACTTTTGTGCATTGGTTTATCCGTAAGAGGGATTCCCAAATACTTAGAAGGGAGGGCCTCCCTTTGGAAGCCTAATATTCTGGAAATGTTCCTTTGAATAACAATGTTAGTGTTTAAGAAAAAAGAATTTGATTTTGCGAGATTGACTTCCATACCTAAAGCTGAGGTGAAGTCATTTAAGATTTTTTTGTACGTTGTAGCTTCCTTGACTGTGGGGATACCCTGCAACATGGTGTCATCCACAAATTGTTGATGAGTCAAGGCTTGACCGTTCTCCGTTAATTGGAGGCCCTTGATCTTTCCTGAGACTTTAGCATTTTTAATGGTTCTGCTCAATCCTTACATCATGAGGATAAAAAGAAAGGGAGAGAGTGGGTCTCCCTGCCTGAGGCCTCTAGAAGGAGTGAAGATATCTGAGGGCGAGCCATTCACCAGAATTGAAAAGCTGGGTGAAGTAACCAAAGCCATAACCCATCTGATCCAGTCATGATCAAACCCAAAAGAGGAAAGGAACTTTTTGATGTAAATCCAATTGACCTTGTCATACGCTTTTGCAATTTCTACTTGCATGATCATACCAGCCTGCCTGTTGCTAGTGAGTGAGTGAACAACCTCGTGGGCCTGAATAATACTATCCAGTATTTTCCTTCCTTCAACATAGCCAGACTGTTCCCCAGAAATCAAAGAAGGAAGAAGAGGTTTGATTCTGTTGGCCAAGATCTTGGAAATAATTTTGTAAACAACATTGCATAAAGCAATGGGTCTGAACTTATCAAGAGTCAGGGCAGAGTCTTATTTGGGGATCAGGGAGATGAAGGAGGTGTTGAGAGCTTTCAGAATGGATTTGCTTCTTCTGGAGTCCTCTACCACATCCAAAATATCCTGTTTGACAACATTCCAGCAGGCTTTGAAGAATTCAACATTAAAACCATCTGGACCTGTAGCTTTGCCATTCTGCATTTCTTTGATAACCATGCTGACCTCTGCTTCGGTTATTGGTTTGTTCAGGTTAACGTTATCTTCTCTAGACACCATCCTGGGAATATTCTTTATAATTTCCTTGATGATTTGGTCTCTGTCTCGATTATTTTCATTAGTGATGCCTCTGAAATGTTGAACCATCACAGCTTCAATATCCTTGTGAGAGGTCTGAAGCTCCCCATATTCATTAAATATTGAGGAGATTCTATTGTGCTTTCTGTTAGCTATGGTGGAACAGTGGAAAAAACTCATATTTCATTCACCTTCTTTGAGCCATTGAACTCTAGACTTTTGTCTCCAAAAGATTTCCTCCTGTTTGCATAAAGTCTCCAAATCAAGGTTGTATTTTTCAGCTTGCTCACTTTTGGTTTTATCAAAATCATCTGTGATCATAGCTTGGTTTAGTTCCTGCATTTTGATCTCTACTGATTTTTTGTTTACAAAAATGTTACCAAAATCCTTCTTGTTCCATTCTTTGAGTTTGATTTTTATGTGCTTTAGTCTTTTATGGAGGAGGAACATTTTGGTGCCCTGAACCTGTAGATCTTCGGACCACCATTCTTCAATTTTGCTAATGAAATCTAGGTGGGAGAGCCAGATATTCTCAAATCTGAATGGTCTGTTTCTGGGAGCATTAATTCCCTTGATTTCTAATTGAATCAGCTAGTGATCAAAGCCTCCAAAAGGGAGAATACTTGTAGATATTTCAGTATTTGTGAGCATTAGCTTCTCGGAAATAAAAAACTTGTCTAACTTGGAGGCAACCTGAGCATTACCTCCTCTTTTATTGTTCCAAGTAAAAAGACCGTTATGTATTTCAGAGTCAACTAATTCCATGTCTTCTGTGAAAGAATGGAATCCTACTGAATCTCTACTGAGGATTCTGGTGCCTCCTTTTTTTTCCGAAAGAGTTTTAATCGTGTTAAAGTCCCCTCCAATGACCCAAGGGATTTCTTTATGTCTTCTTCTGAGATCTGCTAGGCAGTTCAAAAATCTAAGCTTCTCATCTATTCTCTGAGGACCATAGACATTCGTAACCAGGAGGGTCTGAGACATCCCCATTGGTTGAATGATAGTTGATAAGTAATTTCTCGTTGCCTCTGCATCTACAATGCTGACTTTTTGGGGGTTCCAAAGAGTGAGAATGCCTCCAACTGTGTTCTCTGCTTTCACTTCTAGAAACTCAAATTTACTAAGCCACTTGCTGTGGATTTGTTTTATTTTCTGAATGGAGCATTTTGTTTCTTGAATGAAGATTATGTCCGACATTGCTAGTTTCATTCTGTCACTTAGCATTCTTTGTTTTCTTTTACTACCTAGACCTCTGATATTCCATGATATAAACTTCATACTTAAAGATTTGTCAAGGAGTAACTGGTTAGATATTTCATCTTATCCGAATCTATCATTAGCTTCCCACACTCCATCAAGAGCTCATTTTGTTTTTTCCTGCCTCTCTTTTTTCCTGGATTTCTAGTGGCTAATCTTGGATTTACTTTCATTGTTTTCAGCCCTCTGTGCTCCTATTTGTGGATATTTTTACCCTTCTCCAGTCCTCCTTCCTGATTTTTCCATAAAAACAACTGATGTATTCTATTGCATTCTTCTTGAGGCAGAGAATCTATTCCTCCTTTGGTGCCTTGCATCAGGAATCCTTCCCAATCCAAGTTTTCCTTGTCAAGAATTTCTTTTAGTTCATGATCTTCCAGATCTGTTTCACATTGGGTTATTTCCTAGTCCATTTCCATTTCTGCTTCACTTCTCATGGCTTCTTTTTTAGAGTCAATGTCTGGAGAATGGTTTTTGTCCTCTTTTTTCCTTTTTCTTTTGCATCTTCCTTCTGATACTGATTCTCTCTTGTGATTTCTTCAGGCTCTTCTAGCACTTGAAACTTATTCTAGCTACCCTTTTGCCCCTCAGTGTGTTGTTGCTTTGATCCCTTTTTTCCTCCCCTTCCTCTACTGGCCACTTTCTGAAAGCTTTCAGTGTCCTTCGTTGTATTAGGCTTTTCTTTGTTATCTTCTTTGCAGAGAGGGCAGTCTCTTAACAAATGCCCATGTTCATGGCATCTTCAACATCTGAAAGGGATATGTTCGTAATCTACAATCTGCACCCACTCCTCATAAAAAACTTCCAGGATGACTTCATCCGGAAGTGCTCCTGATAGATCCATTTCCACGCATATCCTAGCAAAGGAGGTGTATTTTCCCCTTCTTGTGGCTTCAGAAGCTTTAACAAAGCGTCCTAGTTTATTGCCAATGGCAGCCAACAATTCTGTTTGCCAATAATCAAGAGGTAGAGAGTAGAGTCTTACCCATACAGGAACCAAAGAGAAAGTTTCCCTCTCTGGGACAAAGTTCATTCTCCAAGGTCTCATATAGAGACCTGCTGCAGCTAAAAATAGGGTCCTCCTTCGAATATTTTGTCTTTATCTTCTATGTTAGAGAACACTACTGTGAAGAATCCTTTTGACCCAAGATGTAGGTCAATGCTTCCTTTGGGCTTCCAATGATACTTGATCCACGTCTGTAAAGCCTTTTCAGTGGGCCATATTCCCATGAATTTACAGATAATGGTGTAGGTTCCCATATGTTCCCTGTGCTCCTACAGAGCAGGATCATTTAATATTACTTGAGGAGTGGTTTCTACTTTTGGTTTGCAAGGTCCTTTTTGTTTTTTGTCTCTTGAACCCAGACTTTTGTCTTCTTCCTCTTTGTCCTTTGTGCTATTGTTTTCTTTCGTTCTGGTCCCATCTATTTCCTCTTCATTATCTCTGTTTCTGTAGTTCATACCGCCTTTACTATTTCCAGTTAGTGATTTACTTCTGCAGGTAACTGCATCTTTGTAAGAGGGAACGAAGCTCCCTCCCCTGCCATTCTCCATTAGAATCGAACTCTGCTCGCAGTGGAAACCCTAGCCGCTGCGTCTCCGTTCTTATTATTATTATTATTCATTATTATTTAATTATAATTATATAATTATTTAAATTTATATGATGTTATTTTTTTTTACTGGTTCTTTTAAATTAAAAATATAATAAATAAAATTAAAAAATAAAAATAAAAATAAAACATAAACCAAAAAATACTAACCGCTCCCGATCCCACTACGGTCTCCCCTCACTCACCAACACCCTTCCCTCTACCCTCCCACCCTTCCCCCTGGACCCACTCCTTCCCTCCCCCTTCCCCTCGGACCCCTCCCCCATACTCCCTTCCAACTCCCTCTCCCCTCTCCACCACTCACCACCCCTTCCCCTCCTCCCTCCTTAAACTTTTTTTTTTTTTTTAATATTTTTTTAGTTTAGTTTTTTAATTTATTTATTATTTTTAATTGTAAGTATAAGATAAAAAAAAAATTAAATAAATATATATATAATATATATATAATATGAATTATTTTAATTTTTATTATTTTTATTTTAATTTTATTTTTTATTTTAACTATGTTTTTAATTGGTAACTATTGGTAACTATGTTCTTAAATTGATGGATAAATAAAGGTAGTATACAAGGTGATTGTGCATAGCTTTAGAATGTAAGAATTCAACCATCCACATATATGTGAAGATAATATTTCTTATATTCAACATAGTTACTACAAAGCCTTTCACTACTCTGTTGGACACAATCATTTGTAGTGTTATTAGCCCTAATTAATATTACTCTACTCATTGCATCTACACAAGAAAAAATGTCCTCCAATATTTTAACCAAATAAAACAATAAAATTTATTAAACAACCCAAAAAATATCAAACCTAAACCATAACACTATTAATATCAAATTTAATACAAAATTTAGATTAATAAAAAATTGTGTTAAGATAATTTAAACTTCAATAAAATTACTTTCACAACTTTTCATATTCATATTTTTTATTACCATATTTATTCAGTTAGCAAAAAAAGACTCCAATTCAAAATTGAAGTGCTCTCTCATTTAAAATCACAATATTAATTTACAAATTACAAATATGAGTGGACATTAATAATCATCCTAGTAAATAAAGAAGAAAAGGTCAGTAACAAAGTAGTGAAGATAAGACGTTTGGCGTATAGACGGATGATGCGAAGAAAGTGGTCACCTCCAAATTCAATTCATTGGTCCTCCTCACATTCCCTTAGGTGTACAACCCAAAAGTTCATTACTTCACGTGGGTGGGTGGATTTTTTCATTAGGTAAATGCCTTTCGCAATGATTTGCGGAATCACTGGCTGCCGTGCATGAGTGACGTTGTCTCCATGACGTAAACAGAGGTCTAGACTTTATGTACGCTACGGAATTTTTAAAATATATCTTTAATTAACACATAGTTAATTATTTTTAATTTTTTATATTTTAAAATAAAATTGGTTTATCCTCAATAACATAGTAGAATGTATATATTGCTACCATTTTTAGAGAATATTTTAATTTGCTTTACACTATTTTTAAATAGATGTTTTTCTCCATTAGGAAGTAGAATGTATAAAATAATAATAAGTGTTTTAAACTATTAGAAAACATAGATACACATAATATGTAGAACAAAATCATTAAGAGAGTAGGCCAATTATGAAACACATGAGAAAAAGGTGTATGAGGTCAACTATTAGCAAAAGCATGCTAAAGTGAAATGACAATAATAATTGTTTTCATATTTAATACATATTAGAAAATATAGATGCATATAATATGGGGAACAAAATCCTTAAGAGTAGGCCAATTATGAAACAGATGAGAAAAAGGTATATGAGGTTAACTATTAGCAAAAGCATGGTAAAGTAAAAGTATATGTATATATAAAAGATGTGTAATGTTATTCAGTAAAGAGATTATATATTATATTTTGTATATGTGAAAATTTATTTTAGAGATATAAGTTGAGAAAATAGTTGTCACTATTCGAAAAAAAACTCAAAAGAGATAATATGGAGACTATTCTAGATGGAGGTTTGCTACACATTACATACAAACAGTTAAACTCTAGGGTTTGCACAAAAAAAGTAAACACTATCGCACATAAATAAACCCTGCCAATCAGAAACTTACAGGCCGAGAACCCCCAAATACATACGGACTGGAATAGTCTTGAAACTAACAAACCAAACACAAAAGCATGCATACATAACCCATAAAAAATGTTGTAAAGGCCTATACAAATGCCCAAAAATAGACAACAAACATTAATGATGGATGGACAATAGACCCCAACAACATGAAAGGAACCTTGCAATAGCAAATAAAAATGTCACCGAAGAAGAAACAATGAGAAAGACGGAAGATGCAAACAACATCAACAGACCTTCCTCAGACACCATGGTGGAAACAGGGCGACATAAAACCATTGAGGCCCCAAAAGAGTCAAGCCACGAATAAGACTGACACAAGAAGCAACAATGAACTTGATTCCAGGAAGGCAAAAAAACCGTCAGCGGAAACATTTGGTGGTGACTATGGTGAACAAACCATAAGGATGGCAGAGATCCAAGGCTTGGCAACTCAAAAACTCGAGCTACAAAAACTAGGGTTCCAACCACCAAACCCTCACCCCCCTCAATGCCTCTCACTGAAATATACACTTGTCATAACAAATAGTAATATAATAAAAGAAAAATTTTAATTGATACATCATTTGTACTACAAAAAGAACAAAGAATGAATATTTATGATTTTTCAAGTTTAAAATGTTTATAATATATATTAATATATATATATATATATATAATATATATATATATATATATATATATATTATATATATAATATATATATATATATATATGACAAAATAGAAAATAATATTAATATTGCAATTAAAAAAATAGAAGTAAAATTTCAACACAATCAAGATTACATGACTTCTTTACATTACTAAATTTTGTGCTAGATCACATTAAAGATAAAGTATTAATAAATGATTAGTTGTAAACATTAACGAGAACAATTGAGGATGCTTGCCAATTTTTAAGTTGAGGTTAAATATAATCCATTCTAACACAATTAAGAATTGGGTAATCAATAACGAAAGATGGTGGCAATGGTAAAGGTGACAACATCATCCTAGTACCCTCGCTAGTAAGAAAATTTTAGATGCCTACAATTTCCTTAAAGCATTACTCATGTGATGTAGTGAAAATAGAGAAGCTTGTTTGCTCAAAATTCTTGCAATTTGAGATGAAAGGTTGGATTGTTAGCGAATGAATAGAAGGATTGCAAAGGAACTAACATATGGATGATCATGTGATAAATGTCTCAATAAAGCAATTCTAATTGGATATGGTTCCCATATAAAACCATCAACAATTGTGATTTTAAAATTGTAGTTAAGTTAAAAATGAAAAAATGGCCACAACTGGTTTGGGGCTCCTAGTGAGGCAATGGCAACATTGGCTTCTCCACCACAAGCCTGAGGTGGACATGTGGACTATCAAAAGCAAAACCATTAAGCGTAAAATCAACACCATGTTTAACTAATCCGTCAAGCCCTCTAGTGTTAATTCGTAGGTTAGGCAACAACATGATCGCGAGATTGACAACACATGAAAAGAATGTAGTCACTGAGAAGTTGATTTTTCAAGCAACTTTTTCTTCTACACCACATACAAGCATTGGACTATCAAGAGCAACATCATTAGGAAGAAAATGAAAACCATGTTTAGTCAATCCATCGACCCCTATAATGTCGATGTACCATAACAATGCGAGAAACAATGACATGATCACTAGATTGAAGAGCACATTAAAAGAAGGTGAAAATAGACAAATCCTTGTTCCAAATAGCTCTATATTGTTAGCATTGGCAAGTGCCAACCTATCTATCTTGGCACTTTGGAAAGACATACAAACTAATGAGCTAAGAATTGACAAGGATAGGTGAAAGCAATAAATAACAAAGCACATGAATCGCAACCAGTATTATTGATGCCACCACCTTCAACTAGTGATCTGATAACCATTCCTAATTGATTTCATCATATCCTAATTAATTGGCCTCAAGTGAACATTAATATATTTTCAAGTAGAGGTGTATGGTTCTATCATTGAAGAATTACCAAATGCAAAAGTCAACTATGGGCACATCGCTATAAAAACCAATGAACTTCTCAGTTCTAATGTTTGGTGATTACTCTTTTTTCAAAACCCAAAAACAAAATATGGAGTGTGTGTCTTGGCTCTTCATTCCATAATGCATAATACAAAACGTTAAAATAAAATCATAGTGAAGACAGAAACTTAAATTTCTTATGACCATTGACAAATTCCTTAGTGGTCATCTATGTAAGATATCATAATCCTCATTAAAACTTGGATTAAGCATTTGCATCACATTCAACAAGTTTGGTCTCACCCTACGGAAACACAAGTTATATGCCAATTTTGAGAAGTACTCATTCCACATGCAGAGAATTTTATATCTAGGATACATTAGGGATGACCATGGTGTGCATGTGGATTTAGCCAAGATTCAAGTCATTCATGATTTATTGGCGTTTAAGACACTAATAAAGCTCCATAGTTTTGCAGGCCTCTCTAACTTCTATAGTAGTTTCTTACTAAAGTTATCTCATATTGCTTGCCCTTTAGGTTACATGACCTGGGGTGGAGCCAAAGCCAAGTTTATGTGGGCTGAGTCAAAACAAAAACCATTTAAGGATCTAAATTTTGCATATTTTTGACATCGGTCCTCATTTTGTGAGAATTACAATAACCCTTTAGGTTGGGACTAAAGTTCTTTAGATTATTCTATCAATGTAGTGTTGATTCATCATGTACATTCAATGGCCTATTACAATGGGGCACTCTTTGACAAGGATTTTCATTACTACATTTTTTATAAGGAGATGTACTCCATTATGCAAGCATCTTGACAATGGAAGTATGACTTTTGGGAAAGGAAAGGATCAACCACAATGATAACAAGTTATTGTAATTCATGTAGACACAAGGAAACTTACATAATGACTGTCATCATAAGTGGTCCACATATTTGCAGTAATGCCACTTGAATGTTAAATTCATTGAAGGACAACACAATCCACATTGCAAGTTGTCTCAATCAACCTTCCATTGTGGTGTTAATCACGGTTCTTAACTCTTATGTAAATGGGACTTCTATGTGGTCCTAATTGTATGATAATGACCTTGATTTCATTGTTGCCTATTGTATATTGGTTGTAGTTAAACAAGTTTCAAAATTCACTTTGATGATGCAATTATATGCCATATAGGTCATGTTTGTGTTCCTTCATGTGAGTGTCAGGCACTGATTTGGGAGGCACATTATAGTTAAGTGGTAGGGCACTTCAATTTGGAGAGGGTAGTGTTAGTGCTACAAAAGTACTTATATAATCCAAAGCTCCAAGAAGATGTTAACAAGTATATTAGATAATGCATTGTCAAACCTGTCATTAAGAAATCAAGGTTGTACACTCCTCTACCTACCTTAAATAGACCCTAGGAGTCAATCTCCATGGAGGATATATTATGCCTATCCTTAACCAAGCATGTTAATAACTATGCATTTGTGGTTGTTGATTTCTTTTCTAAGATTTCCATTTGATAACCTATGAAGAGAGTATCACATTAGAGGCGAAGCAATTGTTAAGCTCTTCTTCAAGCATGTTTAGGTTCATTTTGAGTTACCACGAACCATTATTTCAAGTAGGGATAATAGGTTTTGATTACTTTTTGGTCTAATTTGTGATCAATAATGAACACCAAAATGACCAAATCGATTGTCTTCCATCTTAAATTGATGGATAAATAATGACAATATACAAAATGATTGTGCATATCCTTATAATATACAACCTCCAATCATCTACGTACATGGGAAGATAATCTTTCATAACCATCCAAAAAATTTCATAATATTTTGTGGAAAAACAATATCAACATCAACAATCACACTCTTAACATCAAATTTAATACAAATTTTAGATCGATGGTAAAATTAACCTAGGATAATTTTGAGTTCAATGAAATTACTTTCACTTCTCATATTCACATTTTTTATTACGATATTTATTCAATTACAAAAAATAACTCCAATTCAAGATTGAAGTGCTCTTTGATTTAAAATTACGTGGACTTTAATAATCATCCTAATAAAGAAATAAGAAAAATTAACCAACAAAGTATTAAAGATGACCGACAAATAATCGAAGATGTTTGGCGAATAGATGGATGATGTGAATAAAGTGGTTCAGTTACTTTGCCACCTCCAAATTCAATTCTATTGGGTGTACCAACCAAAAGTCATTACGTCACGTGGGCGGGTGATTTTTTAGGCAGTAGTCTATAACGCGACTTTTTGAAAGCCTTTCCGGCGGATTTTTCCGGTCAAAATCCGGCAGCAATTTATTGGAATCCCAAGTTTGATAGCTAGTTTCTGCACAATCAATGGCTCCCAAGGGTTTTTCAGGGCTGAATCCAAATATGCAGTTAAAAACCCATTTTAACTGCTAAAAATCAAGATTTAACCTCATTTCTTCCGCCGGATTCCGTCACCGGAATCTCCAAAAAGTCGCATTATAGACAACTCCATTTTTTAGTAGGTAAATGCAGATCACTGACTGCCGTGACGTTGTCTCCATGACGCAAAAAGAGGTCTAGGTAAAATATATCTTTAATTAACCAATAGCTAATTACTTTTAACCTTTTTTATATTTTAAAATAAAATTGGTTTATCCTCAAGAACATAGTAGAATGTATATATTGCTACCATTTTTATAGAATACTTTAATTTGCTTTACCCTTATTTTATTTATTATTGTGTTCATGTTTTCCATTGTCATAGTAATTTCGTAAATACATAATTAAAATTATTTTTTAATATAAGAATACTTAATGAAAATTTATTTTAATAAATAATAATAAAAATAATAGTATAGGATAAGGGATTTGTCTTTTTTTAGTAAATTTATAGAGATACACTTATTTTATTTGCATTTAAAAAATATACATATTTTTAGTTATCATACTCATTCAAATTATAAATAACATCTTCTTCGTAATATAAATAAAATATCAAATAAATGGAAAAGTCTACCAAAATAATTAAGTGGAAATCTTAAAAACAACTTTTGTCGTGAAGATGAACCATATTAGCTAGTTCAAAATGTCGAACAAATAATTATAATGTGATTAATCTGAAAAACTTTCTTACAACATTTATCATAATAAATAACAATATGACCAAAAACAACACATTAAAACCATACATATAATAAAGAGAAGAAAAAGTGGATATTAAATATTTTCCTTTAAAATAATCACACTTATTTTATTATCTATTTCACTTTTTACAATGAAAAACCTTATATAATTAGAAGTAAGGAAAGACTTGTGTTTGCATGGAAGGCCCCATCACAAACCATTTTAAATCCTAAACAAAATTTTATATATATTCACAAAACAGAAAGCATTATCAATATTCCAATTTAAAAAATTAGAAGTAAAATTTGAGAGTTCAAAAGTTTTTTATCAAACTGGTTACAATATAACATGCTTTTAATAAAAATGTACACAATAAGGATTACATGACTTCTTTATGTTGCTGAATTTTGTAGTAGACATTAAAGATGTAGTAGACATTAAAGATGTAGTAGATATTAAAGATATGGTGTTAATAAATGATTCATTATAAATATTAGGGAGAACTATTTATCAAGTGCTAATTTATAAGTTGGGGTTAATATAGTTCATTTTAACATAATCGATACCCTATTAGTTAGTAAAGAAAGAATGATGGTGGTAACATTATTCCAATACTTTTGCTAGCTTCAAAATTATAGTTGTTTGGAATTTGCTTGAAGCAATGCACGTGTGATTGTAACAAGCTTCCTCGGACACCATGACCGAAACAGGGCAACATAAAACCATTGAGGCCCCAAAAGAGTCGAGCCACGAATAACACTGACACAAGCAGCAACAATGAACTCGACTCAAGGAAGGCGAAAAACTGTCAGCGGCAACGTTTGGCAGTGGCTATGGCGAACAAACCATCAGTATGACAGAGATCCAAGGCTTGGCAACACAAAAACGATGACTATGACAACTAAGGCTCCAACCAGCGAGCCCTCACACCTCTCAATGCCTCTGACTGAAATATACACTTATCATAACAAATAGTAATATAGTAAAATAAAAATTTAAATTTCTAAATCATTTGTATCATAAAAAGAACAAAGAATGAAAATTTATGATTTTTCAAGTTTAAAATGTACATATATATATATATAGATATTGCAAATTAGAAAAATAGAAGTGAAACTTCTACACAATTAGGATTACAAGACTTCTTTACATTAGTAAATTTTGTGCTAGATCACATTAAAGATATAGTATTAATAAATGATTAGTTGTAAACATCAACGAGAACAATTGAGGATGATTGTCAATTTTTAAATTGAGGTTAAATACAATCCATTCCAACAAAATTAAGTACCAGGTAGTCAATAACGAAAGATGGTGGAAATGGTAAAGGTGACAACATCGTCCTAGTACCCTCGCTAGCAAGAAAATTTAGATGCCAAGAATTTCCTTAAAGCAATGCTCATGTGATGTAGTGAAAATACAGAAGTTCAGCTCAAAATTCTTGCAATTCAAGATGAAAGGTTGGACTGATAAGGGATGAATAGAGGGATTGCAAAGGAACTAACATATGGATGATCATGTGATAAATGTCTCAATAAAACAATTCCAGTTGGCTATGGTTCCCATATTAAACCATCAACAATTGTGCTTTTAAAAACAAAAAAGTAACCACAACTGGTTTGGGGCGCCTAGTGAGGCAAACGCAACATTGGCGTCTCCACCACAAGTAGTAGGTGGACATACGGACTATCAAAAGAAAAACCATTAAGCATAAAATCAACACCATGTTTAACCAATCCATCAAGCCCTCTAGTGCTAATTCACAGGTCAGGCAACAACACTATCATGAGATTGAAAGCGGATGAAAAGAATGTTGTCACTGAGAAGTTTATTTTCCACGCAATTTTTTCTTCTGCACCACATACAGTCATTGGACTATCAATAGCAACACCTTTAGGAAGAAAATGAACACCATGTTTAATTAATCCATCGACCTCTCTAGTGTCGATGTACATAACAATGCGAGAAACAATGACATGATCACTAGATTGAAGAGCACATTAAAAGAAGGTGAAAATAGACAAGTCCTTGTTCCAAATAGTTTTCTATTGTTGGAGTTGGCAAGTGCCAACATATCTATCTTGGCACTTTGGAAAAACCTACAAACTAATGAGCTAAGGGTTGACAAGGATAGATGAAAGAAACAAATAACAAAAGCACATGAATCACACCCACTATTTGTTGATGCCACCACCTTTAACTAGTCATCTAATAACCATTCCAAATTTATTTCTTCATATCCTAATCAATTTGCCTCAAGTGAACATTAATATATTTTCAATTAGATGTGTATGGTTCTATCATTGAAGAATTACCAAATGAAAAAGTCAACTATGGGCACATCACTATGAAAATTAATGAAGTTCTCATTTCTAACATTCAGTGATTGCTTTTTCTTTAAAACCCAAAAACAAGATATGGAGTGTGTGTCTTGGCTCTTCATTCCATAATACATAATACAAAAAGTTCGAATAAAATCACAGTGAAGATAGGAACTTTAATTTCTTGTGACCATTGACAAATACCTTAGTGGTCCTCTGTGTAAGATATCCTAATATTCATTAAAACACGGATTGAGCATTTGCACCACATTCAACAAGTTTGGCTCACCCTACAAAAACACTAGTTATATGCCATTTTTGAGAAGTACTCATTCCACGTGTAGAGAATTTTGTATCTAGGATACATTAGGAATGACCATGGTGTGCATGTGGATCTAAGCAAGATTCAAGTCATTCATGATTTACTGGCCTTTAAGACACTAATAAAGCTCCATAGTTTTTTGGGCCTCACTAACTTCTATTGTAGTTTCTTACTAAAGTTATCTCATATTGCTTGGCCTTTAGGTTACGTGACTTGGGGTGGAGCCAAAGCCAAGTTTATGTGGGTTGAGTCACAACAAAAATCATTTAAGGATCTAAAATGTTGCATATGTTTCACATTGGTCCTTATTTTGTGAAAATTGCAATAACCCTTTAGGTTGAGACTCAAGTTCTTTAGATTATTCGATCAATGCAATGTTAATTCACATGTACATTCAATGACCTATTACAATGGGACACTCTTTGACAAGGATTTTCATTACTCCAAGTTTTATAAGGAGATGTACTCCATTATGCAAACACCCTTATGTTCAACATAGTTACTACAAAGCCCTTCACCACTCTGTTGACCACAATCGTTTGTAGTGTTATTATCCCTAATTGATATTGCTCTACTCATTGTATCTACACAAGAAAAAGAATCCTCCAATATTTTAACCAAATAAAACAATAAAATTTGTTAAACAATCCAACAAATTTATAATATTTATAATATATAATAAAACTATTAACATCAAATTTAATACAAAATAATAACACTCTTAACATCAAATTTGATACAAAATTTAGATTAATAATAAAATTGGGTTAAGATAATTTTAACTTCAATGAAATTACTTTCACAACTTCTCATAATCATATTTTGTTTTATTACAATATTTATTCAATTACAAAAAAAAACTCCAATTCAAAATTGAAGTGCTTTCTCATTTAAAATCACAATATTAATTTATAAATTACGAATATGAGTGGACAATAATAATCATCTTAGTAAATAAATAAGAAAAGGTAACTAACAAAGTAGTGAAGATAAGACGTTTGGCGTATAGATGGATGATGTGAAGAAAGTGGTTACCTCCAAATTCAATTCATTGGTCATCCTCACATTCCCTTAGGTGTACCACCCAAAAGATCATTACTTCACGTGGGTGGGTGTATTTTTGGGTGATTTAGCAATTATTTGCGGAATCAGCCATGCATGAGTGACGTTGTCTCCATGACGTAAAAAGAGGTCTAGACTCTATGTACACTACGGATAATCCTCAATAGCATAGTAGAGGCTCATTTACGCAGCAAGGAATATGGTAATAGTATACTTATTCTCTCTGGCGGCAGGTTCTTCCATATACCTATGCTTTAAGGCTGCGTTTCTTCAGTCTGTAGCTGCATTCTTCCATCTATGGCTGAGTTTTTTTGTCTCTACTGTGGCTGGGTTCTTTCGTCTTTGCATGAGCAGATCTGCGGCTCCAGATCTGCTTCTATGTGGTGCTCTTGGGGTTCTTGCAAATTAAAATACTTATTGAGACTTCGCTGTTGGGTTCTAGATCTAATCTTCTGCCTTTTGCGGCTGGGTTCTAGATCTAATCTTCTGCAGCTAGATCTAGATCTAATCTTCTGCCTTATTTCTCTGCGGCTAGGTCTCGAATTTCTATAGGAAAATATGGCTCCCAGCTTCACGAAAATAGCTGTTGGCTCAGTTCCGTCTACTTCTGCAGGGCAAGCCCCTGCCCATATCGTCAGTGAAGCCCTAGCTCCCACTATCCAGGTGGTCCAGGCCTCACTCGATAAGGCTTTGAGTTTTCGGCAATGGTTTTTGGCCGCGGTTGACAACCCTCCACAATTGGATCTCGGAGGTATGGAAGCCTGTCATTTCTGATGAAATTAATATCTACCCCTGTGCTAGGGGTTTCTTTATAGTAGATTTTGAAAATCCTGAAAGCAGATAATGTATTCTACATTCTAGCCCTTGGTTTTGGCAAAATTCAGGCCTATTCATGAAGCCATGGAACCCATCATTCAATCCCTCAATAGCAGTCATAACCTCAACACCAGTTTGGGTGAGATTGTCAAGCCTACCCTTGCATCTCTGGAATCTCTCCTCACTAAAAGCCATTGGAAATGCAATTGGGAAATTTTACTGCAGGTGCCCAGAAACAGAGGAATATGCCAGAACCACCTATGCACGCATCTGTGTGGAAATGGACTTCAGCGCCGGATTCCCAGCGGATATAAATCCAACAAGTAAAGACTATATGTGGAACCAGAAACTCGATTATGAAAGTGTCCTCTTCAGATGTCGATCTTGCTTTGAGACGGACCATCTAGCCAAACATTGGCCAAAAGCCTCCCAGAAAAATTATGCGAGAAAAAACCACCACAGATCTACATGGTGGGAAGGAGCACAAAAAGAACACTATACTGTCATCAAAAAAGAATACCCTAGAGAAAACTCTGAATCACAAGAAATAAACAATTCTCACGACAAGCAGGGAGAAAGCCCCGCCCAACAACAAAAAAGTGAACTGGACAACCCCTCAAGCATCAACAATTATGAGGATTCGAATACCACACAAAATAAATCTTCATTTAACAGCAACGCAGATCTCCTAGACCAAAATTCTTCTCCATCTATCTTCAACAGGACGAACACAAAAGATCGCGAAGCTAAGACACCAATGTCCCAAGAACCAGAAGAGATGAAGGAGATGCAAGATACAGGAATTTGGAAGACTGTAGAGAAAAAAAGAAAGCTACAACATCAATCTTGCCAAGAAAGACGAGGAGCCAGACAATTAAAAACTAAGAAAATTATAAGTCTGATAGACCAATTTGGTCACAGTGGACGTTAATCACTATCATCATCATCATCATCATGAAAATGTATATATTGCTACTATTTCTACATAATATTTAATTTTCTTTACACTTATTTTATTTATTATTATTTTCATGTTTTCAAATGTCATAAGAGGAAAAGTGTAATGGGAGGAAAAGTGTAATTGGTTAAATATATAGTTAAAATTTAAATTTTAATAATAATAATAATTATATAATTATAATAAAAATATAAAATATAAATAAAAATAAAGATTATATTATAGGACATGACATTTATCTTTGTTAAATAACTTTACAGAAATGTATATATTTTATTTCTACAGGTTAGATAGTGTCAGGATTGAAATGTATATATTTTATTTTTACACGTTAGATGGTGTCAGGATTGTTCGAGGTGAGGGTAAAATCCATTAGTAAATTTTTTCCATTATTTCTTTCGGAGATTTACTAGTTTGGCGACATTTATTGTGCTCAGAATTTTCTTTCTGCTAGTTAATAATAAAAACCCTTAATTGTTGCATTAGTTTTCCCATGTTGGCTTTTTCCGTGGACTTTTGTCTAAAAATAACAATGTTATATTTTTGTGTGTCAATATTTTCTCAGTTTCCAGTTTATCTTCTACGATATTTTTATTTATGAAGATTGCAATGTGAATAATTTGTTGTTGTCGTAGCAATAAACTGCATAATTAATTTATCAGTTAGAAGAATTAATTCCAATTGCTGCAATAGAATTTCAGTAGTGAAATTTCACATGGTATCAAAGTAAGTTTGGCGGAAAGGGAAGCTCAGAAGCAGAAGATGAAATTTTTTTGTTTAGAGGGAGCAGTAAGAAGAATTTTCTAGGGTTGCGTAGTGCCTAATCAGGTAGTGCAAATTGATGGGAAATTTTGTTTTCCAGTGTAGGGTTGGCAGAAAAATTTGGCTTGCCAAATTAAGTGATTCTAAGAGGTAGTGGGAGCACTAGTAGCTCATATTTTCAAAGAGCAGGTTTCTTGTCTGTGCACAAAGGGTTTTGCAACAGAAGAATCCATGTTGGGTGGAAGAGAAAGCACACACACAAAGGGAATTTCTCTCAGAGGATTTCTAGTTGTAGTCGGCAGTAGCTGAAAGAAAATTCTCTCACTCAATAAGGGAGTGTGAATAGCAAAATCAATAGTCGAGGAGGAGAAAGAGGGAGTTTACCATTCAAGTTTCAGATATGGCCACAAATGGGCTTAGAGATCAACATAGGTTGGAGGGAGCCTCCAACTATGTCATCTCGAAAGATAGGATGTCCTTCATGTTAGATGAACATGGCCTGAAGACCTTTGCACAGAGTGTTGTGGCAATATCGACTCATGCAGATTAGCTGAAAGAGAACAGGAAAGAGATGGCCAAGGCGAAGCGAATGATCCTGGATGGGCTACGAGGCCATACAGTTTCTCGTATATCTAGATAGAACAATGCCAAGGAGACGTGGGATGCTCTCACTCAGTTATATCAGAATCCTTCTGAGCAGGGAAAGATGTTCCTAAAAGAGAAGCCGAGAAACATTAGGATGTATAAGGGTGAAGGCACTGATCCCTTTCTCACTAGAATTCAAGAAATTTTGGATCAACTTGCAGCAGTCGGGGAGGTGCCTCAAGACACATAGCTTGTGTGTTTAGTACTTAATAATGTCTCAAAGGACTAAGAGATCTTCATCCAAGTCATTTTAGGACAAGATAATCTACCTAGGTGGAACAAGATGTGGTCATACTTGCAGCAGGAGGAGATGAGACAAGCACTTATGAAGAACTCCATTACTAGAAGCAGTGGTAAGGGTTCGAAAGGTGAGGAGGAGGAAAATAATGTGGCCCTTGCATCAAAGGGTCCCAACGAGGGATAGGGGGAGAAGAAGAAAAGGATCTATCTAAGGTAAATTGCTTCAAGTGTGGTGAGTTTGGCCACTACAGTACTCAATGTATTCAAAACAATAAGGACAAGCATGAGAAGCAAGACCAGGAGGCATCATCCACAGAGATAGAAAAAAACTCCTCCATGTTAGAGGAAGACTTTTCCATGTTTGCAACTATACCTCCAGGAGTGAGGTGGGGAGATATAGAGCTATAGTCCCAGAGTTGTGTAGATTTGGGCATGGTCCATTGAGGTGTCTTCCTTATGGATTATTACCATGCTACAGGAGCCCACAATATTCAGTAGCAAGATGAATCAATGTCAATTGATGCAGTCATATTTAAGAGAACAATTGCAGACTTGTTGCAGTCAGGTGTTGAGGAGCACAAATCACTGTTGACAATAGAGCAGAAGGCTCAATAACAAATTCAACAATAACGCATATTCCTCAGTGGATAGTGCAAAGGCTAGTAACAGTCAGGTGCTTAGGAGACAGAGTTGCTTCAGTATTTTGGATGCTTCTCAGTTGCAGTAGTTGAAGTAGCAACAACAACAGTTGAGAGGGAGTTGCAGTGCAGATGCAAAGTTGGAAATAGTATATCAGTGTCAATATTGTCAGTGGAACTGCCTTCATGATCTTCTGTGAGCTGCAACTAACCTCTGCAGTAACAGTCTTCTTTGCTACACGATACCTCACCAAGCTTTCTCCTCTGAGCTTTAGTCTTTTGGCATCCTTCTGGTTCTCTCCTCTGGAACCAATTGAGCATTCGGTGTTCTAGGTTTCTGTAAGTCTTCTCACCTTCCGCTGCCTCTATCTGCACGAAAGTAAAGACCATAAACTCACCATACTTCAACAACCATACCTCTTCTCCTTCTACTTGCAAATTCTTCCTCCTCGCAGGAAATCTTCTTCCCTTAACCTTTCCCTGCTCTGATACCAAATGACGGGAGGAGATTTTGGGGTATACAAATTTCCCCTTTCTTTGTAAATTTCGATCCTGAGGCCTGTGGGTTATGGCCCACAAACTCTATCGGAAGCATATTTTGAAGCCTTAAGTCTTTAAAACCAGGACCATGTTTTGATCCCACCAAAAGATGCATTTTTCTAGATAACTAAGCAGACCTAAATCTCGAATGCTTATATTCGAAAGGACTTATTGTCACAGAGCGAATGCAAATTCACGTTGAAAGAAAAGGTGCTTCGTTGTTTTGGGGCCCCACTTGTAGAGAACACATACATTTAGACCCTTAAACCTATGACAAGACAAATTGTCCCATGTTAGGATTTTATTTTCTAGCGCCAACCAAGTGAAACATTAAAGTTGTGGAGGAATGTCCCAATTCTAGATTTTCTGACTCCACCATTTCACCTCAGGAGGAATGATTTCTACTATGATCGCTGCATATGCTAGCTTGCTCATGATTTGTCTAGTTGTTGGATTTATCCAACAGTAATTGTAACTAAGTCTTTATGAAGCATAAAACATATTTTTCCATAATGCCTCAAAAGCAATGGGTTGAGAGGAAAAGATTGTGTTGAGCTAATTTCTTTTCCCAATCAGTGTTCAATGCCTACATCTTTCCTTTTGTATGTGTATATCAAATAAAAATTCCATACACATACATATAGCCATATATAAATTATAATATAAAAAAAAAAATAGATATAAAAATAAAAATATAAATTATAAACTACCTTATTTTCTAATTAAATAGTATAATTCAACATCATTTTTAAATTAAAAAAAAATAATTCAATTGTTTAAATTAAAATAAATAATTCAATAATTCTAATTTTCCTAAATTAAAATAATAATATTTCAACATTTTTCTTATTTTGTAAATTAAAATACTAATAATTTCAACATCATTTCTAAATTAAAATGAATAATTTCAACATCAATTTTATTTTGCAAATAAATATCTAACGTGGAGATTAATATTGGAAGTTTTGTCTCCTAAATCATAATTGCATTCAAACTTAGAATACCACATTATTAATAAACGAGAGGGTATCCTTTGTAGACGCTATATACTAATGGTCTTTCGAGCCTTCTTTTTGGAAGCCCGCCCAAAAGAGATTTTTAAGTGTTTTTTTCCCCGGATTTTCCCAACATCATATATCTAAAGTAATGTGTTTAATTACCTTTACATGTTCAAACCATAACATGTAATGAAAAGCAATGTGTTTAAGTACATTTTCATTATTTGGATAGGGTACAAATTTACCAAAAATTTTATTAATATTTAGAAAAAATTTAATGTATTTATATTTAAGAAGTTTATGTAAATTGAGATTTTAGTTAAAGGTTTTAAATATAGGTTGTAATTTTCTTTTACAAATAGGAAAATTTATTATAATTTAATTATCAAACCAAAAATGAAAACAATCATCTCTAAATATCATTATTAATATGAGTTGTAATTAAGACAAGCTTATATATGTATATATATATATTTTCAAAACATAACCAATAATGAAAAAGAATATGTTTAAAAGCCTTCCTATTATTTTATTTTCAATGCTATAATGGGCTACCACACTCTAATGTAATTAGAGACTTAGTAGTAGGTGTAAGAATTTTTTTTTTTAATG